>CABHPR010140583.1:0-13601 GCA_902168415.1 Peromyscus melanophrys | reverse complement strand
TATATATGTGTGTGTGTGTGTGTGTGTGTGTGTGTGTGTGTGTGTGTGTGTGTGTATGTGTGTGTACGTATGTATTAGAAGATAAAGAATTGATTCAACAAGCGAAGTGTTTCTTACATATGAAGTTAAACTTTTGGCTTTCCTCACTCTCCTGGAGTTTGTTTGACTGCCTGACAGCATAATTGGAACCTAATTTTTTTGGCTCCTGGTATTTAAGTCAGATTTCTATTTAAATGCAGCTTTTGATGTTTATTAATCATTTGGGAGACGGATTCACAATGGTGTAATTTTCTCCTTAAATTGTGTGCTTAGCAGTCATCATCACTAACACACCCTATGTGTGCACATCAAAGTCAAACTACAGATAGGCCACGTCTTGAGGGATGAGATGCTGCTGATTTCTCTCTGGCAGAAACTGCCTATTGCTTTCATATTTCGGTAATGCAGCAGAGTCCCTTGTGTAACCTACGTATAAATTACCGTGTAATTTTTGAGATAAAAATTGTCTTTTCTCAATATTCATTAGACTCTGAAACCACAGCAGAGCAGTCATATTTGGAAAATATGTCAATTTTGCTGTACTTACCATCCTTCTCAGTTCTGGAGAAACTATGGAAAGTAGGACAAGTTGACTTTAATTAAATCCTCATAATTCTCTCCAGAGTACATTGTAATTTCCATTACTTTAAAGGTGCTTTTGGAGTCACAGGGGACTCCCTGGTTTAACTGCGTAGATCCAAAGGGGTGCAGAAAATATTGTGTGATTTAGAGTATTGTTGAAGCTGCTTTGTTGAAAACATAGGTACTGGGTCCTTTGCAATTTCGTTGGATGGTTTTATGTCAACTTGATACAAGCTGAAGTCATCTGAGAGAAGGGAACCTCAATTAAGAATCTGCTTCCATATGATGGGGCTGTAGGCAAGCCTGTAGGGCATTTTCTGAATTAGTGGTTGATGGGGGAGGGCCTAGCCCATTGTGGGTGGTGCCATCTCTAGGCTGGTGGTCCTGGGTTCTAGAAGAAAGCAGACTGAACAAGCCATGTGGAGCAAGCCAGTAAGTAGCACTCCTCCATGACCTCTGCATCAGCTCCTGCCTCCAGGTTCCTGCCCTGTTTGAGTTCCTGCTCTGACTTCATCCACTGATGGGCTACAATGCGGAAGTGAAGTAAAACAAACCCTTTCCTTTCCAACCTGTTTTTAGTCATGGTGTTTTCTTGAAGCAATGGAAATCATGACTAACACAGAAATACTATGCTTTTATGAATTTATTACCTATCTGCATGCTTTCAGTCTACAAATGAAAATGAATTCTCTTGTATGAAACAAGGAAGTGTAACATAATTAGAGGAGAGGTATAATCATAAAAGTTAGTGGGTTGCTTGTAGTGCAATCATTAAGTTTTGATAATGTGAGACAAAGTGATCACAAGAATTCTGTCTTAGACTTCCTGCGTCATAGAGCCAGACCATGGCTTGACATTGGCTGACATGGCATGCAGTCACCAGGGATGTGGTAGACACAATCCACCAGTCATCCCATTGTATTAGGACAGAGGGCTGTCCCTTTTTAAAAGTGTACATTTAACCTTCTATACTGCTCTGGCTGCTAGTTCTCTCCCATGATGGTTCTCAAAACAGAGAACGTGACTCCAATCACAGGTGATAGCAAACAACCCCGTCCACTTTTATGGATTATCTCTGGCAAGTTGTCTCTCTCCAGGTTCTTGCCACAGCCAGCCAGCATTAACTGCTGGCTCAGAAATCTTAAACACTTAAAGAATTAAAGTACTACATTCCACACTTAATTCTCATTGAGACAGTGCTACTGTGTAAGGCAGAGTCCAACAACTTTTAATTACTTTTGTGTGTGTGTGTGTGTGTGTGTGTGTGTGTGTTTTTCTGAGATAGGGTGTCTTAGGGTTTCTATTGCTGCGATAAAACACCATAACCAAAAGGTAAGTTGGGGAGGAAAGGGTTTATTAGGCTTATACTTCAGCATTTCTGTTCATCACTGAAGGAAGTCAGGACAGGAACTCAAACAGGGCCGGATCCTAGATGTGAGAGCTGATGCAGAGGCCCTGGAGGAGTGCTGCTTACTGACTTGCTTCCCATGGCTTGCTCAGTCCACCTTCTTATAGTACCCAGGACCAGCAGCCCAGGGATGTCACCACCCATCACGGGCTGGGCCCTCCCCCATTGATCACTAAATGAGAAAATACTTTACACCTGGATCTTGTGGAGGCATTTCCTCAACTGAGGCTCCTTCATTTGATGACTCCAGCTTGTGCCAAGTTGACACACAAAACCAGCCAGTGAACAATGTTTCTTTATGTAGTCTTAGCTGTCCTAGAACTAGTTCTGTAGACTAAGCTGGCCTCAAACTCACAGAGATCCACCTGCCTCTGTCCCCTGAGTGCTGGGTTTAAAGGCTTGTGCCATCACCGCTTGGCTTCTGATTACCTTTTAATGTATCCTTTGGTGTGCTTATTGTTTTTCTTCTCTTACATTCTATTACTTCTTCTCTTTCACCATTTTTGCTTCTTTCTTTCCTTTGGAATATCTTAATATTTTAAAAATAATTATTTTCTAGCATGGTGGCTCATAACCGTGTAATCCCAGCACTTGGGAAGCAGGATAGGAATTTAAAGCCAGCCTGGGCTACATAGCAAGCCCCTGGCTCAACCTACCCTTCTTCCCCCAACATGTGGGTTAGAGGCTCCCAGGAGGTATGGAATTTGCCTCTAGACAGGCAGCTGCTGTGTGTGAAAAGATCTAGGGGAGAGGTCTCTCCTGGAGCAGAATCCAAGCTGCAGCAGCGAGAGTCAGGACGACGACGGGACAGGCATGTGGAAAGTCGCTTTCAGTGTTTGACGGAGAATCAGTTGAGAAGAGCACAGCTAACATTGTAACCGAAGGTGGCATTATGCTTCCAGAAAACTCCCAAGGAGCAGTATTGTAAGCAACAGCTGTACTGTGGGATTGGGCTCTAAAGGAATAGGTGGAGAGATGCAACCAATGAGTGTGAAAGGTGGAGACAAAGCTTTTCTTCCCAAACGTAGAGGCACCAAATTAATTCTAGGCAACACACATTCGTTCTCATTTAGAGATGGAGCCATTCTTGGCAAGCATGTGATTGAGATCGTGGTGTCACATGAAGCTTCCCATTCTGCTGAAGTTCTTAGTGTTTTATCCTGTAAATACTTTCCACGCCCCCCTTTATAATAAACGGATGATATCTAGACTAATGGCCCAAACCAACCAAACAAATAGAAAACCCTCTTAGGAGACCCCTTCGATGAGGAGAGTCTGGCACCCAGGAGAAAAATCAGAGGCAGGAAGTGCATCAGCAAGGCATTAAGGAATTAGAGAACTTGGCAGATCCTCAGAGGCCCAATTATATGAAATAATTGGAGTAGAAAATTATGTGGGTGGGAAGTGCTGGGAGAGAAACCTAGATACGGGCCCCTGCAGCAAGCAGGTCTCCTGAACATTATGGAAAGGGGCTGGGCTTTTCTTTCTTTCTTTTTTTTACTGGTAGTCAGTGTTGGGAAGCCACTGAAGGGCTTTTGGCTTTAGTTGTACACAATCATAATTGCCTTTTAGAAAGAGGCCGCTGTAGAAAGAGAGATGCAAACTAGATTGTACATGCCAAAGCAGATACTGACTATAGCAGAGATAAGGCCAAGGGCCAGTCAGGGGTGGCATCTGCATTTGGGCCAGGGGCAGCTGGTGCAATAAAAGGTCTTCCCGTTTATTTGTGCTCTCTAAACAATTTATGGGTCTCTTTTTGACAGGATAATTGTAACCACATCCTTCCATGATAAACACAAAACCCATCAAGCCAAGATATTTTAAAGAATGTTGAAAACATACCAGTTTTACAAAGGGTACCCAGACCGACGGTTTCCTCTGATACTTCCGGTCATACTTCTCAGGTGTTACTCTGGGTGGACTGAATACAGGAAATGAAACTCCAGGAAAGAGGGTTGAGCTAGGTCAATGGTAGGACTGCCACGTGAATCAACACAATGTAACTGATTGCACTCAAGAACTGAAAGTGAGAAAATGAGTCACAGATGACATCTAGTTTTGCCTGGAGTAAATGAGTGGGTGGCAGCGTCACTCTCCTGGATTGGGAATATTTGGAAAGAAGACTTAGAAGAAAAATGTGATATTCAAATTTGAACACACCCATTTTACATTTGGGTGTCAAATTCTCTCTCTCTCTCTCTCTCTCTCTCTCTCTCTCTCTCTCTCTCTCTCTCTCTCTCTCTCTGTCTCTGTCTCTCTCTCTCCCTCCCTCCCTCCCTCTTAGACAGGGTTTCACTATGAAACCCTGGCTGGCCCAGAACTCGCTATGTAGAACAGGCTGGTCTCACAGAGATCTGTCTGCCTCTGTCCCAGGAGGGCTGAGACCAAACACCTGGGCCACCAGGTGTGCATCAGGAGTGTAATCCTGACCTGCGTCTCAAAATTCTTACAGTGACATTCGTTGAAAAGATTGTTCTTACCCAATGGCATCTTTGCCAAAAATCAATCAATTGCTATCCCCTCCACCCCCCACAGTCTGGGTCTTATACTTCTTTTGGGACATCTACTAAGCCATGAACTCACAGGGACTGGACTCCAGCAGCTCAGGTTCCTTCCCCTGGACTGTTCCTAGAGGCCACAGCTACGCTTTCAGCGAAGCCCAGGCTCTTTTATGTTTAACTTCCTTTTTTCTTACGGTTTTCCTTCACCTGTCTCAGAAGGCACCTCAGTTCTTTGGGTGCTTAACATGCTCAGTACGGACTTTGATTCTCAGAAAAGAACTTTACCCTTGACCTGCTTGCTGTCAACCATGACAGCAGCATGCTAAGTGACACTGGGTCTCCCATTTTGTCATCATAATATTTATGGGGCATTTCTCTTTCTCTCTCTCTCTTTTTTTCTTCTTCTGCCTAATTCTTTTTTTTAAATTAAAATTTTAAAATTTATTTTACATACCAACCACTGTTTCCTCTCCCTCCTCTCCTCCCTTTCCCGCCCCCCTCCCCACCTCCTTTCTGCCCCACCCCCCACCCACTCCTCAGAAAGGGGAAGGCCTCCCATGGGAGTCAACAAAGCATGTCATATCAAGTCGAGGCAGGACCAAGCTCCTCCCCTCTGCATCAAGGCTGAGCGAGGCATCCCACCATAGGGAACAGGTTCCAAAAAGCCAGCTGATGCACCAGGAACGGATCCTGGTCCCAGGGCTAGGGGCCCCATAAACAGACCAAGGTACACAACTGTCCCCCATATGCAGAGGGCCTAGGTCGGTCCCATGCAGCCTCCTTAGCTGTCGGTCTAGAGCTGTTGGTCCTTGAGCTCTGGTGGTCTGTCTCTGTGGGTTTCCCCATCATGATCATGACTCCCCTTACTTATATAATCCCTCCTCCTTATCTTCAACTGGACTCCCGGAGCTCAATCCCGTGCTTGGCTGTGGATTTCTGCATCTGCTTCCAGCAAGTCAGTTAATGGATTAAGGTTCTATGATGACAATTAGGGTGGTTACCAATCTGATTACAAGAGAAGGCCAGGTCAAGCACTCTCTCCACTATTGCTTGGAGTCTTAGCTGGGGTCATCCTTGTGGATTCTTGGGAGTTTTGCTGGCACCAGGATTCTCCCTAACTCCATAATGGACCCCTCTATCAAGATGTCTCTTCTGTTGCTCTCTCTCTCCGTCCTTCCCTCCCCCAACTAGATCATCTTGATCCTTCATGTTCCCATCCCCCATCCTCTCCCCTCAAATCTCCCCCCACACCCCACCCTCGCCCCCAGTTTACCCAGGAGATCTCATCTATTTCCCTTTCCCAGGGTGATCCGTGCATCCCTCTTAGGGTCCTCCTTGTTACCTAGTTTCTCTAGGGCTGTGGATTGTAGCCTGGTCATCCTTTACATCTTATTCACTTATGAATGAGTACATACCATGTTTGTCTTTCTGGGTCAGGGTTACCTCACTCAGGATGATTTTTTCTAGTTTCATCCATTTGCTTGCAAATGTCATGATGTCATTGGTTTTGACTGCTGAGTAATACTCTATTTTGTATATGTACCACATTGTCTTTATCCATTCTTTGATTGAGGGGCATCTAGGTTGTTCCCAGGTTCTGGCTATGACGAATAATGCTGCTGTGAACCAGTGTCCTTGTGGTATGATGGGGCATTTCTTTTTTAACAGAACCCATTGCCTTGATTTCTTTGGTATCACATATGCACAGGTTTGCATGTATGTGGCCAAAGCAGCACCCCTATCTTTTCTAAAAGGCCTAGAGAGCATTTACCTATTGCCTTGCCTCTTTCCCTCTGGTTTTTGTCTATTTGACCAACTTGGAAAGACAGCAGCTCTCGCCAAAAGGAGAAGTGAACATAGTTTTATGGCCTTTCTATTTTGTCTACTTTTTTTTTTTTTTTTAAGATCGAACTGTTTTGATGAATGTAGCTTTATAGAAAGTCATGGAAAAGGATAATGTGAGTCCTTTCATTTTGAAGAAATGAGCTTCATTCATTTTTTCACTCAGTATTTTGCTCTTTTCCATGAAGCCAAACCAAATTTTTAGTGCTTTCAACAAAGGCAGAGATGCCTTCAGATCTCAGGTACAAGAGCTCCTCATCTGGCCTGTGGACCATCTTCGGCTTTCTGAAGACGGCCAGCTCTGTCCCGTTATGATAGCGCTCAGCGTTGTCAAATCTGGATCACCCAAGCTGGGAACTACTGATCCAGACAGAAAATTACTTACACTGAGTCATTTACAATAAAGGAACGCACACGCTTTGGTTCACTAAATTCAATGTTCTGTAAAGCTGATGAGTTAGGCTGATAATATTTTTAGCCTACCATCTTTCCTAGAAACTTCCAGGGCTGGGTGGATTGGGCTGCATTAATTCTCCATGACTAAAGCAACTCCTGTTTGGGGAGAAGGCAGAGATGTGGTTAATCCCAGGTCCAGTCATCACGTAGTAATCTAGCAACAAAGATACTGTCAATCAGGTTAGGAAAGGTTTGGAAATGAAGGCTCAGGGTTACAGAGATAATAATGGGCTTCTTCGTTCAAACCTGTATGGTGTCCCAGTCCAAGAGACCTCCAGTTTATCAGCATGTGTTTGACTAGGCTCATGGGAAGATGAGTTAACCCCACTGATCATACAGATTTGCCCTCCAGTAGCAACGTGATAAAACTATAATGACAGACACTTCAACACTATTGCCTTTGAGCCAATAGAACCTTCAGTGGGCATGTGGCCAGGTTGGGTGTGGAGTGCTGTGTGTTTTTATTGGTCTGTAATTTGGTTTAATTATCTTTGGATTCTTATAGAAAGGCTGTGACGACACAGGCTCATTCCTTCTAGGTGAGATAAGCATCAGGTGAAACTGAACTCTGCTTTAAATGTCTTACCAGCACTTACCATATCTATTTTATGTGATAGTTACCATGCCAGTATATGAAAAGTCCCAAAGAGAGCCAGTACCCATCATGTCTGAAGGGCTGGGACAACTGTTTTCTTTTGATCCCAGTCTAGGGTGTTGTCTTTACTTAGTTGCTGTATTGTCTCCTGCTCTGGGGGATAGTTGTACTCGTCAACTTGACACAATATAGAATTGTCCGGGAAGTGAGTCACAAAGAGGGACTATGTAGACCAGATCTGCCTGTGGGCAGGTCTATGGGGGTGGGGGGCGGGCGGGGATTGTTTTGATTGCCTTAATTGTTGTGAAATTAGCTTGAAAGAGTGTGGTACCATTTTTGGGTTTGGGACCCGGACTGCCCAAATGTAGGGGATGACTGAGCACCAAGCATGGATGCATTCATTTCCCCCCTGCTCTTAGTTGTGATGTGACATGCTGCTTCAAGTTCCCACCTTGACTCCCCTGCAGTGACAGACTGTAACCTGGGATTTGAACCCTTTTTCTCTTAGAGACGCTCGCTCTTGTCAAGTATTTTACCCAGCAACAGAAAGGAAGCTAGGACATCTGCCCATTGTCTAGCTTTGTTCCCCTTTGGGCCGCTGGCTCCTGCTTTCCTCCTTTTATCTAGTGACGTTTAAGATCTCCTCTTTTAATTTCCAAAAAGGCAGAGTTCTGTTCTCCTTCGACGATCTTAAGTTTTTGTGTTGCAATATAATGGATCTTCTGTTAGTTAAGACTAAAATAGCAGGACAAATGAAACAGCCTCATTTTCTAGCAGGCCCTTGGTGCCGTTTCCCATGCCCTTGTCTGCCCTTCACTTCCTTTGCCTAACTTAGATTTGTAAGCTCAACGCACAGGCCCTCTGTCTTTGTTTATGTACATATGGTGCCTAGCGCTAGTCCCGGATTTAACAGATATTAAATAAGCATGGCTTCAGGATGATTATTAGTATTGCCAGTTGAAAAATCACAGCTGGCCAAGAGTACCATTTTGTTGTTGTTGTTGTTGTTGCTGTTCAGATGACTTGGCTTTTGAACCACTGCTGGTAGACAGCTGTACTATGCATTTACCCTCAAACACCATCTGAAGACCAGCACGGGCAATAAATGTCGCTGATCTTCTTCTTTGGAACTCATACAGATCCTTGCCCTGCATTGCCCTGTTTGCACAATTTCAGTAGTGTCTACTCACCTTCACATGACTTGGAAGCCTAGACATGCTCTTATACAATGCTTAATTGTGGAATTATTGCTTCTGACTTTGCATGCTATAAATGGAAGGGTTATCTTTCCTTTTTGAATTACTAATTTGTACATTCACATTCTCTATTGTGGACTTAAAAAAAATATACTTATAGAGCTGTCAAGATGGTTCGGTCAGGTAAAGGTACTGACTGCTGAGCTTGATGTGAATTCAGCCTAAGTCCCATGTGGCGAAAGGAGAGAACACCTCTTGCAAGTTGTCCCCTAACCTCTACATACAAAATATAAATAAATAAATCAGTAATGTAGTACATTTTTAATGTACTCACTCATTGCTTTGATTTATTGTTCTGTGGCATTCACGTTGTTTTAATACTGTCCCAATTTTACTTATTTTTAGGCTTAAAAAGACTTCAGTTTGTATATCTTGGTTTTTTTCTTTTGTTGTTGTTTTTTGAGACAGTGTTTCTCTGTGTAACAGTTCTGGCTGTCCTGGAACTTGCTTTATAGACCAGGCTGGCCTGGAACTCATAGAGCTCTGTCTGCCTCTGCCTTCCGAGTGCTGGGATTAAAAGTGTGGGCCACCATGACTGGCTCAACTTGTATATCTTAACTAAAGAATTTATAAGCTCCCTGAAAATTGGCAGAGCGATTTTGTTAAACATTATTTGTGTGTGTGTGTGTGTGTGTGTGTGTGTGTGTGTGTGTGTGTGTGTAGATGTGAGTATGATATGGAGAGGAGGGGAAAGTCAGAGAACTAATCTAGGGAGTCAGTTCTCTCCTTCCACTGTAGAGTCCCGGATGGGAACTTCCTTTCCATTTTTTGAGGCAAGGATGGCGTCAAATATATTATGTAATCCAGGATCACGGTGGACTTCTGATCTCCCTGTTTCTGACTCCCATGATTACAGTCATGCTCTATCGTCTCCAGTCGGTTTATGCTGTCTGGAGGATCAAACCCCCAACTTCATGCGTATTAGGTAAACACCACCAAATAAACCATGTCCCAGGCCCAGCAGACTGATTGGGAACTGCAATTCCAACAGGCAACTTATAAAAATCGATGCTAAACACACGGTCAACAAGAGAAGGCATTGCTGGTGGTCAGCAGTGTAACTGTGTTTTCTCTTCCAGAAATGTTAGCCCCAACTCTTCTGTGGTAGAGAAAATCAAGAGTGCCTTTCCTTCTCAATGCTCCAATATTTCCAATACAAGGAAAGCTAGGAAGGAAAGTGGTCTTGTCCTTGTGAGGGATTTCACACTGTGACTGAGCAGCGCACTTTTGCTAGTTTGTATATTGTTTGATTTATATTTTTAATTAATTTTATGTGCAGGTAGAACCAGAATAAAACAATGACGAGTCACGGGGGTGGGAACGGTGTCTATATGACATGTTGTTCTGATCTGCGTGACAGTTACCCTCATCTCTGAAGTGATGACACCTCTAAAATCAAATCCAGGATTCTGGTTATGAATTCTGCTTTGATACACTATATCCAGCCTGTTTAAAGGCCTCTGGCCTGAGACCAGCCTTACTTCCCTGTCTGTCTGTCACTGCATTCCCTATGGAGACTGCCTGGGACGCTGTTTGCAAGTGACTTCAGTGTTTGCTGGTAGAGCTCACTGACTGAGAATGACTCAGGGTCTAAATTAGCTTCAGCTCTCCTGAGACGCTTACTCATTCGATATAAAGGAACTGGGAAAATGCATGTTTCCGAGGAAGGAGAAAGTTCGAGGAACTGCAAGCTCTTGGGTAGAAACCTGGCCTTTCAAGGGTTGTACACCTGGGGAGGGTGGATGGCAGAGGAAGCTCTATTTCAGCAGAGCAGTGTAGCTTTCTGGAGCTTTCCATCACCCTCACCTCCTCCATGAAAAGGCAAGTTATTTAAAATAGTGCCTGGCATAGGACACACGCACCCACTCATCTGTCTGTCTCTTTGAAGGGATGAGACAGTGCCCCGCCTGCAGCAAATAGGCAATAAATATTGGACTGAACACTAGGTACTGAGTAGATTTTCATGACTCTCTCTCCCAAATCTTCTGTTGTATGTAGCCAGACTCATAGGAGTTTAAAAAAACAAACAAACAAACAAAAAAAAAAACAAAAGGACTCAGAACATTTAACCTATACAACCTGCTTAGGGGTGTATTAGAAAAAGGGCCTTTAAAGCTATAAGGAGAAATTATCTTAAGGCCAGATCTTGAAATATATCTCTGGACCTATCATCACATTTTCTAGATGGATGAACGAATACAGGACAGAAAACCCCTCATTTTGACCCTTGCCGTTCTGAGGCATCATAAGAGATGACTTGCTTTGATTATGGGTTGTTTGGTGTGGAAGTACTAGCTGGCACACTGTCAGACCTGGGCTTGATTTGGTTTAGTTACAGGCAGTACAGCATCGATGCTCAAATGTTCAAAACAGCATTGCATGGCAAGTGTCCGGTGTCCTGGATTCTGAGTGGAGATAGCTTTGTTGACATATGTAGATAAGTAGATTATAAATAGTGAGGATATGAGCTTTAATTGATGTTAAATGATAGCTTACAAGTTGAACCCGAGTTAGTCATTTTGTTGGTGCATAAGGCATACAATTAGGCCTTACCTAAGGTCATTGGTACAGTTCAGTATCACAGTGGAACACAAAGAGGGGAGGGGGGAGAATGGAGGGAGGGAGGAGATGGGAGAGGAGAGGAAAGGGGTTTGAAGCTGGAATTCACAATTTCCTGGCTGAGATATGGCTGAGGATGTTCCTACCCATAACCCATTCGAAGGTCCATCTGTAAATTCCATCCTTCCCCAAGAGACAAGAAATTTCACCAACTCTGAAGTCCACAACTCCAGACCTTCCTGCTTCACTACTTTCTGGCCTTACCCATCATAACAACAAAGTGTCCTGGGGAGAGGCTGTGGGTGACTTTTGTGAGGGGTGTGGTGTCGTTTAACTACACACTTGGCTGGTCTCCAATATGTGAGTCTTTGTGAGGGATGAGATGTAGCAGAGGCAGATGTGCAGGCCAGCAGTCAGTACTTCCTACACCATGACTACCTGGTTCAGCGGTAGCTTTCAGTATTTACAATAGGGTATAGGAGTATCCCGTCGTTAGCTTGTTCCAGATCGCTCCAGAGCTAAAGGCAGGCTAGGAATTAGGGCAAATCACACAGCCCATTTTACTACCCAGTTTCCCCATCTGTAAACAGGATGGTAATAACTGTCCACAAACCTCAAAGGGTGGGGATGATGAGAATGATCTTAAAAATAACAACTGTCTGTTGAGTTCATACTATGGCTCACACACTGTGCAAGATACTTTGCATGCGTTGTATTTGATACTTGTAGATCTTCAGGGTATGTAAATGCTTTCTTTTTGTAGAACAGAAAACAATCTCAGGGGCCTTGTTTCCGCTTACAGCCTCTACTTCCCACCATACAGATGAGATAATATACATACAGTTGTATATATATAATATATAATGTATATATATATATAAATCTCATACAAATATAAGGTGCTTGAGTTACTAATTCATGTATCCATCCAATAATACTAGTCGGTATAGTAAGGATATAGCAGTCAACAAAATAAATAAAAATAGTGACTTTCGCAGCTGACATTACAGTGGAGGGGATAAAAGAATAAAACAAATAAAATTTAATATGTAGGTTGTAAGGTGGTAAATTAAGCCAGGAAGATAGGCCATCCGCCGATGGGGAAAATGATATTTGAGAGAAGAATGAAGGAGGTGAGAAACAGCATTCCAACTGTTAGGTGTTTTCTTTTTCTTTGGTGGTGTGGGTGGAATGGGAAAGGGTAGAGAGAACATAGCAGTAGAAGGAACAGCGGATGGAAGGCCAGGGGACCAGGATTTGCTAAGTTCTCTAGAAGCAGCATGGACGCTAGTGCCCAAGGAAATGAGTAGGGAACATAGTAGATATTTGATAAGATCAGAGGGAAGTCAGGACAGGGGACTAGGTCCAGGGGTCACTCAGGCCCACAGAGACTTGGGCTTTGGGGGTGAATGTCATGGAAGCTAAGCAGTGATTCAAGTGGTATGAGCAGAATCCCCCTGGCTGCTGTGTTGAAAATGGGCTGTTCCGAGAAAAAAGTGGGTGCAAGGGATGGGGCTATTGCAAAGTGCAGTCTGAAGATAATACTGCTTTGGACCAGGATCATGGCCGGAGAGGTGGTAGAGATTAGAATATACATCAATTAGCATTTTGAGCTAGCAGGTTTAACTGAACTTTGTTGCATAGAGGAGAGAGAAATTAAGGAGATACTAGGGTGCCGCCCCACCAACCTGGATGGTGATAGTAGTGTGTTATTAATTGGGGTGGCAAAGACTATGAATGGGGAATGTTTGGTGAAAGAAAAATGGAACCAGATTTGCACCCGCACACTCTGAAATGGCGACTAGAGTCGAGGTGGGTATATAGGGTATATTTTTTCAGACATCATTGGGTCTGAAATCGTTTCCTTGCTTTTGAAGAGGCCATCTATGCTGGAGAATGCTTGTTGATACTCTGCTTCTACAGATAAAGTAGCAAGCAGTTGCAGCAAAAGCAATACAAAAGGATCTGTTAGATACACTTTGCAACTTAGACTCTGTTCTCTAAGTTTCAAAGGTGGGACAGGTCCTTTCTCTTAGAAGCTATGCAACTTGTTTAGGGCCGTGTAGTTGACTTAAGGATCCCCCAATATTAGCTGACAGCCTGTTCCAGTTGGTTACAATAAACTGGGTGTTGAAAAGGCGTGCTTGAAATAAAAAAAAAAAGAAAAAGTTCAATGTGGTAGCTCCCAAGTAAAAATAACAGTAGTCTGTAGTCTCCATGCAGATTTCAAAACACAGCAATCTGCTTTGAAGCTGACGCTGCACACCTCAGGCCTGGTCAGGGAGGGATGAAACCGCAAGAGCAGGGACATCTTAACACACTAATATGGGCTTTGTACAGGGCAAGTCCGGATTGGAAACTCG
>CABHPR010140582.1:14461-37701 GCA_902168415.1 Peromyscus melanophrys | reverse complement strand
TTTTTTGGTTTTTCGAGACAGGGTTTCTCTGTGTAGCTTTGCGCCTTTCCTGGAACTCACTTGGTAGTCCAGGCTGGCCTCGAACTCACAGAGATCCGCCTGGCTCTGCCTCCTGAGTGCTGGGATTAAAGGCGTGCGCCACCACTGCCCGAATGATGGTGTATTTGGAAAACCATCTTTCTGGGAAGAACAGTGTGTTGGACTTTGTCAGAGATGGGGCTGAAGCTAGAGGTGACTCTGGGCTGCTGATTGGTGGGGACATTCTTGGGTAGTACTAACAGAGCTCTGTCGTGATCTGGACCTCGCAGCAATGCTGAGCAGAGACGGTGGGGGAGAACCAGGGTGAGAAAAAGGAGGCCTGCAGGCTGAGCTAGCTCCCCGCAGGTGTTGATTTGCGTGGTCTTGTCTCAGTGGGATAATGGGTTGAACGGAAGATTCCCAAAAGATCTGTCCACACCATAACCCCAGGAACCCACAAATGTGACTTTATTTGGAAAAGGGGTCTTGAAGGTGTGATTATCTGAGTAAGCTCCAAATCCTTACAACAGAGAGGAGAGAAGTCCCTGAGAGAAGGGAGAGCTTGGAGTTTGCAGCTGATGCCAGGGAGTGCATTGGGGTCTTGAGAACCTGAGGAGAGGGAGGCTGTCTCCTGTGGAGGAGGGTCACTCCTCTGTGGCGTTTTGGACCTCTGGCCACCGGAGCTATGAGCGCATACATTTCTGTGGTTTTGAGTCCCTGAGTTTGTGCTGGCTTACTATGACACCCTAGGAACCAAATGCAGTGGGTGCGGAAGCAAGTGTGAGAATCCAAGGTGCAAAGCTGAACCAGTGAAGACAGCAGCCCCTGAGTAGAAGGGGTCTCTGGTGGCACTGGGTCTAGGGTGGGCTGCTGTGGGACAGACAGATGAGAGTCCAGAGCTTTCCATCTCCATCTTCATTCAGCCTGAGGAGATTCCCGAATGACTGGGTAAGGCCCAGCCTGGGTAGCCCTCCCATTCATTCATGCTTCTTCATCTGACTTGTCATAGTCACGAAGAAGAGACTCACCCAGGTGACTTGAGGATGTCTGAAAAAGCACGGCACAGGGACATCATCTCACCAGCAGCCAGGTCACACTGGGATCTGGTACTTTAACCCACGTTCCAGCAGATGCAGGGGGTTAGGGCAGTGTGGGTGGCTCTGGGGGAGCTTCCCAAGACCATGAGGTGCTCTGACAACATACAGCAGGGCTTGGAGTTGGAAAGGACTTTCTGAATCTCCAAGGACTGGGTTCCTGCTCTCAGGTGCTTCGTCATCTCACTTCTGATCCACGCTTTCCCCTAAGCACCAGTGCGTCCAGGCAGCCTTAGGCTGGAAGCACAAACCGAGTGGGAAGAATGTTAAGGAGGTTCACCAACAGCCAGGCACTGCCTGCAGTCTTCCTTTCCTCTTCTTTTCCTACGACATGTATGTTTGTGGTTGTGGTGTTATATTGCACACATTAATGTAGTCATATTTTTTTGCTAGTAAAATTGCTCCTGGCTCATATAATGGGATTAAATATATCAGTATTTCATGGTGTTCCGCAAAAAGCCCCATAACTTCCAGGTGCTCAGCCACATGAACAAGTTTGAGAACCACTGATCTATAATGAAGGGTGAAATCACTGAACACAGAAGCAAGCAGGATGTTTGAAAAAAGAAAGAAAAAAAAAACCAAAACAACCATTTGTCATGAACCCATCGGAATTCCTGTAAGGTGTAACTGCGTGTGTGCAGGTGATCTGATAAATGCAGGTTATTCGAATTTTTCAACAAGTGTTTGGGAGACTGGGAAGATGGTTCAGTTGATAGAGTGCTGCTGTGGGAACATGAGACCTTGAGTGTGATGGCTATTCTTGGTTGTCCATTTGACTGTATCTGAATGAACTACAACCCAGAAACGGAGGGCACACCTGGGAGAGATTTTCTGTTTGTTTTAACATGGGTGAATCCATTTCTGGTCCAGACCTTTGAGGCAGGAAGACACAAGCTTTTGATCTGGAGCCTGAGGTGGGAAGACTCACCTTTAATCCGGGCCACACCTTCTGCTGGAAGCCTATATAAGAACATGGAATAAGGAACCTTAGGCTCTCGCCTGCTTGCCATCACCTTGCTAGCACATCCATTCCTTCACTGGTGTTAGAGCCGACTTCTTCAGGATTCCAGCATATACAGAAGACCAGCTGAGACACCCAGCCTTGTGGAACCGAGCAACTACTAGATTCTTGGACTTTGCCTTCACAGCTAGACATTGTTGGATTAGCTGGGCTGCAGCCTGTAAGTCATTCCAAGAACTCTCCTTTATATATATATTATATATATATATATATGGAGATTTCTATATATAGATCTATATATCTATATATAATATATAATATATAGATATATAATAAGATATATAATATATATTATACACACACATATATATATTATATATATATATGGAGAGAGAGAGAGAGAGAGAGAGAGAGAGAGAGAGAGAGAGAGATCTGTGACTCTAGAGAACCCTGATCAATACACTGAGTTTAGACATCCAGTACCCACATGAAAAAGATGGAAGGTCAGAAGATGCCTGATGTCCACCTCTGGTTTCCACATACATGCACACACATGTGCATTTGCACCTGCACATACATGTGCACACACACACACACACACACATGCCCTACACACATATGCACACAAAGGTGATGTCCTTGAGGACCTCCTTTGGCTCCAGAGGCCAGCTAAAATATCAGCCTCATTACCTTGTGAACCAGTTGCAGCCTGATGAGTAAAGGTCATACTTTAATTTCTTTCCAGTTGTCCACATAGATAGATGCCGTGTGTGAAAGCCACATCACAGCTCCTGTGGGCCTTCTGTGGTCAGTTGGCTCTGGAAGACTTCACTCGAGGAAGCCATCATCTGTACTGGGGCCAAGGCCATTGTTTTCCTGACTTGAGTTGCCTCCTACTGGGGGATCACATGAAACCTAGGTCACCTTGAGGCCCAGAAACTGCTCTCAGCAGCTGTTTCTGTTCTGCAGAGGGCAAGAAGCCTGGATGCTGGCCCGCTGCCAGCATGCCCCCCTCAGCCTCTCAGCACAAAAAGCTTGCACAGCTGGAGTGCAGCATGCTTGCCCACCACTGCAGCCCTGGAACAGGAGACAGGTCAGAGAGGCTTGCTGAAGACCACTGGGTGGTATTGGGGAGCAAGAAGACAGAGAAGTTAAAAGCCGTTATACAATGGTGGTCAAAATAGAACTCTGTGCACGCCAGGATAATATTATCGTATGATGAGGATTTAAAATGGTGAAGAAAGAGCAAGGGGGTGATGGACGCACGTTAGAGCTGGAAAGAACGGCTTGGAATGAGCCAGGAAGAAATGTTGATTTGTAAAATGGAGTATGTTACCAGAAAGTGATACCGCCTAAGGGTGCAAGGCACGGGCTCATTTTCTGTGCTGATTGAAGAATCAAAGGGCAGAAGTGTCACCAGAAATCATCGAGGCGTCCCAGCAGGGCCATCCTACGGTGCTGGGGAAGTCAGGGTCCGCTCTTATGGCTTAGTTTCATTAACGAAAGAACTTAAGAACAGACTCAAATGCAAGCTTGCGGGCAGCCAATTAGAGTTTAAAGGGAAAGCCCCTGGGCAGGCAAGCTGTCCATCTCACAGATGCCCAGAGGAAGAGAAGGGAGGAGAGAATGCTGGGAGGGTCAGCCACATGGCAGCCACATGGTGGGGAGGAGAGATTTTTAAAAGGGAGCAAGGAAGCTCAGAGCATTTGGAATTTTAAAAGCATGCTTAGGCACAGAAAGAAAGACAGAAGAGCTACAAAGAGCTCCGCCACTCTGAATCAGGACCCGGATGAAAGAACCTCCAAGTGTCTCTTGCCTATAGGCTTCTCCAGAGGGCGGGGCCTCTTCTCTTGAGGGCGGGGCCTCTCTCCAGGGCGGGGCCCGCTCAGCCCTGGGCAGAAGATCTTGTGCTGAGGTTCCTCTCTTCACAAGGGAGTTATTGGGGCCAATGGTTTTGAAAGCATTGGAATGACTGGGCCTAACCCAGAAACACAGACAAGGCAATGCAGTTATTTGATCTTAAGCAGTGTGACTGCTGACATTATTGGCTGCCTTGAAGAGTTCCAAGCACCTCATTTTGATGTCCTCCATTATGAGTCTAACAGAGAGAGAGGCACTCTGGGGACAGGGGTCACAGGTAGGCTCCAGGAACTTCCAGTAGGAGGGTGTGGGCAGCTCCAGGAGAGAGGTAGCTGGAGGCTGGTGCTCAGATGCCAGGGTCAAGGACAAAGAGACTGGGGGTGTAGGGACGAGTTGAGGAGGCTGCCTTCCTTTGGCTCCCAGAGAGGTGAGAAGCCGTCCCAGCAAGGAACAGTGATCCAGAGCCAGCTCTGTTCCCTGTTCTCTGGGAGGCCCAGGGTTTATACAGAGGCCTGTCAGCCTGTGAGACAGAGAAGGCTGCCTATCTTCCCACAGGCTATGTGGCAGGGGGATAAACTGAGCCCAGGGTCCCCAGACATGGAAAGGCTGCCTGCAAACTCTGTTTTCCCCTCTCCTGGGAACATGTGGGATCCTGCCATAGAGGAAGATGTCACCCCCCACCCCCACCTGCCCCTGCCTCCGCTGCCCTATCTTGGGCTTCATCCTGATCTCACTATTGCTGGCACAGTGGCTCATCACAGCTTCACAATCATCCTCACTCCCACATGCTGGCTCCTCCCACTTCCTCCTGGCTGGCTCCTCCAGACTTTAGCTGTTAGAATTTCTGTGTGGGGCTTGTCTAACATCAGTAGTCCTAATACCTCACTTCTGTCCTCCCTCAGGCCTTGGCCCCAGGCAGGAGCTCACTAACTGGCCCCTTCTCCTCATGGCCACTAGCATCTGGGAATCAAGAATGGGGTCTCACTCATCTCTCTAATCCCCAGTGTTCCACACAGTGCTTGGGCACAGTGCTCATTGGTGAGTGACCGCATTAAAGAGTGGCCATCTGCAAAGGATTTCATATCTGATGTGTTCCTAGGGGCACTTCTCAGAGGCCCAGAGAGGTTAGGTGACTTGTTTAGGGTCACACAGCAAATCAAGAAAATGATACCACTGGAACTCTGCCACAGCATGGGCCCATGGCACCCCTGAGGGACTATACATCCTAGAGCCTGGGTTGTCTGAGCTTGTTTGGGGCATCGGGCTGGTACAAGCTGAGGGCCATCAGTCCTGAGGCTCCTGGATCATCAGGGGGACGGACAGACAGACAGACAAAGATTGAGAACTTTCTGAAACAAGAGGCCTTTAGAAATCAGATGTTAGTACTCGCCTGATCCTGCAGTGGGCAGCTGGATTGCTGAAGTGTTCTCTTTGTAGTGCCTACAACTATGTCCAGCAGAAGAAAGGCACAGAGATGTTGGGTTACCTGCTCAAGGTCACACAGCTACTCAGTGACAGAGCTTAAGAGCCATATATTTCCTGAGGTCTTTGACACAGAGATCATGCCAGAGCCTAAAACAAATCTACCCCCAGGATGGCTGCTGCCAATGATTTAAGGGGCCCGACAGTGCTTAATCTTGCTTCCAGGCTCCCTCATTTTAGAAAATGTAGAGATTTAAGAGCCTATAAAACTGAGCTATAACATGACCTGACAATGTCTTGCATGGGCTCTCTATCCTGGGCTGCCCTCTGCTCAGGGGCTCTGATTGTGTCCCAGGTCACTCCAGGACACTTCTGTAGTCAGTTAAAGCTGCTGGTCTCCTTGCATCCTCGGGGACCCATCAGGCTATCACGCCCTTGCCAGGACCTCAGTGAGCTTCTGGAGTGACAACGTGGAGTTATCAGTGGGATTCCCCACATTCTTGGGGACTCTGATGATGGTGGCGATAGGGGTGGCTGCAGCAGCCAAAGCAGGAACAGCACTGGGCATCCGGGCACAGCTTGGTGACAAAATCCAATGAGCACTGACAAGCATCTGTACGGGGTCATGCTTTGGTGGCCACAGCCAGACACTGGGGCCCACAGAGGCAGCTCATAGCTATCAGAAGCCCCCTCCTAATCTGTTTCAGTGCTCACACCCTGAACATTATTTTCCAGTTAGGTCTTCAACACATTGCACAGGCCTATACGGTCCATCCGACATGCAGGCTGCATGCACCCCAGGGGTGCTATGAATGCTGTCCATCACATGATTGTAAACTTACTTAAGCGTGCGTGCGTGCATGTTCGTGCGTGTGTGTGTGTGTGTGTGTGTGTGTGTGTGTGTGTGTGTGTGTGTGATTTGCTTCTGTGACTTGGTTGGGCAATTCTCTGGTATGAACTCTGTGGATCACAATGTTGCGTTGCAATGCCAAAAGTCTGGAGCCCATTGCATGTGGCCCAAACAGCAGATATTAGATGGAAGGATGGACAGACAGAGGGAGGGATGGTAGCAAGGAAGGGAAAGAAGGAGGAAGGAGGAGAAGGGCAGGGCTTAGTGATCATGAAAATGACCCCAGTTCTTCTCCCTGGATTCACACCTTCCCAATGTGGCTTAAAGCTCCTTGGTTAGAGAAGCAACATGCCTGGTCCCTCCATTAAATCTAGGTGGCATTTATAACTTGCTTTGACTGATGGGACTTAGTGGAAGCAAGTGTCTCCAGTTCCCAGAAAAGGTACAACACCTCTCGGAATGTTCTCTCTTGTGGAGACGTGTTCAGCTGCCAAGTGAATAAGTCTGAGCTGACTTCGTTATGACAGACATGTGGGCCAGCCACACTTCCACCCTTCTCAGAGCCATCAGGGTTGGTCACACTTGACTTAGGTCTGCTCAAGGAGGCACCAATCACACAGGGAACAAATGTCAGCTGCTGCTAGAGTACTAAGTGAGGCTAGTGATGTCATGGTAGTTACTGGACACAAGATAGAGACCACAGGAATCTGTATTCCAGGCCGGCATGGCTGCATGCCTGAGCTGGAAGACTCTTCCTGACCCGCTCTGTCCTATGCACCTTGCCACACCTTTCCTGGAGGCTTCCATCATATGTATAGACTCTGGTCAAGGACACACCTATGATACTGTGAAGCCCTTCCAATTAAGTCCAGCTGACACTTCTAGTGCCTCTCTGCCCGCAAGAGACCATGGCAGTCTTGTGGCAGTAGAGAAAAGCAGCAAGGCTCCTACCTTCACTTACTTGGCAATGATAGCGACGTTAATGATAATGACGCCTGCACAGTGTATGACAATATGTTCAGAGTGTTCATGTGTTTTGGGGATCTGAACTTAGGACACAGCAGCACAGATGGAGATGCGGCTACCACCGTGTGTTTGCTGTGTCCACAGCCTGTGATGGAGGTCGTTGAAATGCACATAACTGTTTTGGTGTTCTGGTTAAGATTCTCCCTTCACAAAAGCTTGTGACGCTTGAGCCCACTCCCTTTATGCTAATTCCTGCTAGTGGACATCCAGCTTGGCATTGGTGTGAAGGAACATATGGGGTCACATCTTGGGGTGCTTGGACACAGGCTGGTAGGAGCCTTGCTAGGTCGAGGCCTTTCAGAGCTGGCTCCATGTTCTGAGTCACAGGTTGACAGATTAGGGTCTGGCCTGGGAGAGTGAGGATGAAAAATGGCTGGAGGGCAATCCAGGTCAATGGAGAGGATTCAGGATGTGCAGCCCAAAGAGTAGCTCGAAGAGAGATGGAAGGGCAGTTTCCCAGCTCTGAGAAGCCCAGTGGGTGAGCAAGCAGCTTTCCCTCTGTAAGCTGAGCAAAGTGAGGGGCAGGCTGTCATTTCAGAAATGGGGTGGGGGCTGTCCTTCCCACTTAAGAAACTGCTGTCCAGCTCTGAGCTTCATAGTCTGGCAGGTTCTTCCACTGCCCAGCACCTCGGGCCAGGTCACAGTTTCCCTCACCTTCTGGGGCTTCTCAACCTCCTTCCTTTTGAGTTTCTGTGAAGAGGAACAGGCCCTGCCCGTCTTTTGGAAGATGAAAGCATCACAGATGAAAGAATGCTGCAGTCAGGACTGGAGCCTGGTGGCCACTGAGCCCAGAGAAAGCACTGGTTCCCAGGGCACGCCTTCTTACAGGGGCTTATACAGAGATTCTCTCTGTACAGAGCTCCACCAGCCTGGGTTACAAAGACCTCGCCTGCAATTACACAGCTCTGTGGCATCTATAGAGATGTGGCATGTAATTTACAGTTCTGCTCTGAAGAGGATGTTTCCCCTTTTTTGTCACGACCAGTGGCTCATCCTTCGCAATTAAAGAGTGCAAGAGCCCCTGGGTTAGCCAGAGGCAGCTGCAGAGGTGGGCAGGGAACTACCAGGGAACACACCTAAAGGGTGGTCAGAATAGCAAAGCCACGGGGTAGCATGATCTGCCGGGTGGCTCTGAGGATAATAGTGATCTTGGTTGGCAGTTATTGAGTACGTACTGTGTGTCAAGGACTAAGCTTTACGTGTATCACTCCATTTAAACCTTCCAGCAGCCCACTGTGGTAGATGCTCTTTTTTTTAATAGAAAGGCAATTAAATCACAGAGTGTTAATGTAACTTAGCCAAGGTCACACAGACAGGAAGTGGCGGAGCTTACGTTTGAACCTAGAACACCTGCTCTACGTCTAAGCGTTTACCTCTTGGCAGTCATATTCTCTCTGTCTGCAGAGGGCCATCTGTCTGTCTTTCAGTCACCTGCGGTTCCTTAGGGATGATGGCATCAAGGAACCTTTCAAGAGTGAGCAATCCCACCGTCTCAATATATTGATTCCTCCTGCTGAACGAGGCAGGAGAGAAAGATGACTTCTGCCTGGCGGCATAAATTAACTCCGTGCCCTTGGGTTTTGTGTCACCATGCCGCCTCGGTGCCATTCAGGTGAGGGCTGGCCTGCTGCAGATCTGTTGCTTTGGAGCGATTCACGAGCGGCACATGGCAAGTGCCGGGACAGCAGCTTCCACACGGAGCCTGGACAAATGGCAGCCCAGAGCAGAGGGCAAGGCAATTTACAAGGAATCTTAGCAACCAGGCAACGGGCAGCAAACCAGAAAATCGCCAAGGAAACCCAGCAGAGCGTGAGCTAAACGAATTGCAGGATTTGTGAACCAATTTACACCCATCAGAGGAGGGGCAGCTCGGAGAGCCACAGCCAGAGACACAGAGGCTGCCACCTCCAGTGCACTTGTTGAAGGGCAGTGAGGACATAGACTCCATTGAGGGTCAGACAGGCAGGAGCCTCTGGCGCACGACTGAGTGGACTTCAGGCCTGGTTTGGGGGTACCTATCATTGCTACAGAGAATGGATGTCGGGTGCAATGGGGAGGCTACAAATGCAGTGGCTCTTCTCCCTGATCCAGGAAATCAGTCAAAGAGAAATGGACCACAGTTGACCAGAACTGGAGACCACTCTTGGTGTCCATCCCCAGGATTAGGAAGTAGGCTCTATTGATCATGTAGGGTGTCTCACCGGGAGGGCAGAGAGGCTCATGGGGATATAGAAAGCAAGCAGATGAGCAAGGCAAGTCTGTGAAGGATGGCTTTGGCACGCATCTGCTCAGAAACACATTGTCCTCTAGGGACAGATCCACTTGTGCTCAGGATCTGTAGAGTAGTGAGGGCCCAGAGGAACAGGTTTCCGGGATATAAACATGTCTGCCTGGATAAACAAGAACTCTGCAAGGACATTCACAGGTGAACACGCCACTTCCAACCACACCACAACCAGAACACTGTCTCTGCTTCCATGCAGGCTGAGAGCTTGAGTCTCAGGGGGATGAAGTCGCACCAACAGTGACACGGGCCAGATGCAGAATTAGTCGTAAGCAATATCACCTCACATTAAACTGTGCACACATTTCCATAAGGAAATTGAGTTGTCACTCATGAGATAATTAACTGATAAAGAGAACAGTTTCTTCCGGATCATGGTTCTAGAGGTTTCAGTCCATAGTTGGATACTCATTGGCTTTAGGTCTTTGGCAGGGTGCTGATTGGCAATGTTAGGGCATGTGTGACAGAGTAAACTACCCACTGCTTAGCCAGGAAACAAAAGAAGAGAAAGGGGCTGGGGTCCCACAATTCCCTTTAAAGACCCTCCCACCAATGACTTAAGGGTGCACATCTACCTGAAGTTTTCATCATTCACTAACAGCACCGTCTTGGGAACTAAGCCTTCAACACTTGGGTCTTTGGGAGGCATTTGATAATCCAATGGTAATGGACTAAGGGGCTGCCCCAGGAGTGTGACTCTTGCTGATATTCCTGCAAAGTGGGCATTAAGTCATAGCACGGGGGGAAAAACAGATTTCTCCATTTTTTTAATAAGAGCACCGGGGCCACAGTTCCCTAGGGCCTTACCCAGCTCTGCCCCATTAGCTTGATGTTGTGGTTTGAACGATCTTCCCCAAAGACTCTTGTGTTTGAACCCCTGGCTCCCAGCTGGTGGTACAGTTGGGGAAGGTCATGGGTTACTAGGGGTGAGCCTTGAGGTTTTATAGCCTGGCCTCACCTGTTTACTCTGCTTTCCTGACTGGTGATACAGTGTGGCAGCTGCATCACCTGCTTGTGCCTACCTTACCCCACCCCCATGCCACCATGATGGACTGCATCCCTTTGAACTGTGGGCCCAAACAAAGTCTTCTCTTAAACTGTTTCTTGTCAGGCATGTTGTCACAACAAGGAGAAGAGTAACTAATATGCTCGGTGACTGGAAATGTAATGCTCAAAGACATATGTTTCTGGGGAACACTTCACACTCAAACCACAACAAATGGGGTCTTGAGACATACTTGGAATACAATACAAGTGGGGTGAAATTTCTGGGGATCTTTGTCTGAAAATCAAGGTCAGAGGGTAAGACTGAGAATCAGGTCTTCCAGGAAGGCTGTTTCATAGTGTATCAGTCAGCTTTTGCTATATAACAAACAGCCCTAGCATCTCAGTGGTAGGCAGTGTATTCTGCTCCATAAGGCTCCATGTTGAAGGAGCTGATATGCTCATGGCCTTGGCAGAAGCACAGAGGAACAAGCAGAAGGTCACTAGGTCTTAGGCACACTGCCACTTGTGTCCCTTCTAGCGACTAAAGCAAGCCACAGAGCCAAGCTTAAAGTCAAGAAACAGAGTCCACTCTGGCCACATTGAGGCCACAGCAAGGGTGTAACTGCAGAGAGGAGTGAGGAACTATGTGCAGTGATTTCTCATAGAGCAGACTCTGAAGGATAGGAGTGGGAGAGGAGGCAGAAACATCCCAAGGGGACACCAAGGGACACACATCAAAGTGGGAGATGAACACCAGAGAAGGTCCAGATGGAGCCTTAATGTCCCTTGAAGTAGCAGAGCTGTCCATTCCCATAGGTCCTAGTGCCCTGAGCAAAAGAATCACCATCCAACCTCCTATTTCACCCATCAACTGCCAACGGACCAGCCTGAAAGCAGGGTGACTGTCATCCTTACAGGGAAATAGCCACTGTCACATCAAAAAGCCATCGTGTATGATAGACTCAGAAGACTCTCATGGATACAGGAAAATGCCTGGTGGATGCCACCACATGACAGTCCATTCCTAAAGACCCCATCCTGCTCTGTCAACTCCACTGTCCTCACGTTCATCTTGCTATAGTTTCTTAGTCCAAGAGCTTGAAAATACCAGAAGGGAATCTGGGGCTGGCGAGGGGAATGACCAATTAGCAGGTCAGGCAGCATCTTACAGGGCTGGACTGGGGTGAAGACAGTTGTTTGTTTATTTATGATTTGGATTCCTAGGAGCTTCCAAACAACTTTGAGATGATTTATAATTAAAAAGATAGACCCTGCGACAGCAAGATTAAAGATAAAATATCCAAAGTCACACGGATGAAGGGAGGAAATGATTAAACCAGAAACCTAACAGAAGATACTCACTGCAATTGCACATTAAATTGAGCTAAAGCGAAGGGGGAAATATGATGAGTTATTGAATAAAAGAAAGTATAGCCATTTGTCAGGGGAGCCAAACTTTTCCCTGACATTCCATGTGAGCACAGATTTATCATAAGAATTGCAGTAGACGGGACAGAGAGGCACATAATAGACAGTCTCTTCAAAGACTTTTGCAGAAGATGCAGAAACATCCCTCAGACAGTCGTTTATTATATCGACCCAGGATAAAAGCTAAGGACTTAGGGATGAACCCGTCGAGATTTAATACAGCCTTGGCTAATGGCTTATAGATTGCTTCAGGCATGGTGTTTGGAAGTCCAGGGCTAGAGCCAACAATAAGAGTCTTGGAAGCCAAGCTGAGAAGGAACTCCTTGGCTAGACATGGGGTGTGTGGTTCATGCCATCCTGCAGTCATGATGGGCTAGCAAGGCAGTGTCCTCAATGAGCAAAGGGTAGGGAAGTCCGCTGTCTAAGAAGAGATGTGAAAATCAGGCTGCAGAGTCCAGGGTAGCCACATCTTCTCACTGACAGAAACAGAATGTTCAAGAGAAAAAAGAGGAGATTGAGAACTCCACCCACTCCTTCCCAGAAGTCATTTTGGGGCTCTGTGAACTTGGAGGATTCTTTTTCTTTATAATGTTTTAGAACTTACTTCATTTTCCTCATGGAACCTGTAAAATCTCAGTCTAAAACAATTGGAGAGGGGCTGTGAGGACTACTTAGTGGATAAAATGCTTGCTTGAGCAAGTGTGAGGACCAGAGTTTACAGCCCCAGAACCGATGCAAAGGCTGGGTAGGTGTGATGGTCACCTGTAGTCCTAGCACTCAGGAGGCAGAGATAGGGGACCTCCCCACAAGCAATTTGGCAAACTGCACTGGCTGAAAGTGGTGACCTCTGGGCTCAGCAAGATTCAATAAATATAGTAGAGAGAATAAGCCCGATGTCAACGTTGAGCCTCCATATGAGTATGCATGCGCGTGCACACACATGCGCGCGCACACACACAGGGGACTCCATGCACATGCAAATGCAATACACACACATGCACTCATGCCACACATACACATGCAAAAAAAAAAAAAGGTGAAAAAGTATTTCTTTTCTAAGTCCTGATTTTTGATGTCTTCAGGTTGGGAGGAAGAATCGCATTTACAACCTGTGTTCTCTTGAAACTTCCAGGCAGGTGGGAATGAGACTCTCAGAACTACAGCTCTTCTTCATCCCCATTTCTGCTTCTCTCACAATCTCCTAACCCCACTTTTCTGATTTCAGAAACAAATCCCATGCCATTCATCCCACCGAGGGGTAAAGAAGATAATGAGTGGCAGGGTGATCTACTGGACCTAAGGGTGACATTGCATTGACATATTTCTTTAGCAAAAAAATTGGCAATTTTTTGTCAAAAGTTAAAAAAATATGTATCTTCTCCCTGTATTAGGTTTACATGTGGGAACTTATCCTAAAGAAAGAATCGTGGCTATGTGTGATTACTGAGCCATAAAGCATATGTGGAACAATCTGAATATTGGCTCCTGGAGGTCTAGTTGAGTAGACATTCCAGAGAAAATGATATTCCCGTCCTGAAGGGCAGCTTGAAGGATCCTGAAGGTGTCGGTCATGCTTTACAGCCTCTGCTAGGAGAAAAGTGTGAATCAGAAAGTCCACACAGTGGACCACTTCAGTTTTGGAAAAAAGAAAAACGGTATGTATCGCTCAGGGTGTAGGTAATTTCTGTTCTTCCTTGCTGTGGATATCGCTCTGTATAAATAAAATGCTGATTGGCCAGTAGCCAGACAGGAAGCGTAGGCGGGACAAACAGAGAAGAGAATTCTGGGAACAGGAAGGCTGAGTCAGGAGATGCTGCCAGCCACCGCCATGAGTACCAACATGTTAGATACTGGTAAGCCACAAGCCATGTGGCAAGGTATAGATTTATAGAAATGGGTTAATTTAAGATGTAAGAACTAGATAGCTAGATATAAGAGTCTGTGTGTTTATTTTATAAGTGGGCTGCGGGACTGCGGGGATTGGTGGGAGCTGGAGAGAAACTCTCCAGCTACACTTCCTCTTACTTCTGCCTAATTGCTCTGTTTCTGTGTATTTATTACAATTTCTATTTTTTGGCAATAAGATAAAAGTAGAAGGAGCATTCCTCCGTCAAAACGCTAAGTGTTATTTCATAATCCTGTCTTTGAGGGTGGAGGAACACCCTCAGGATGAGGGAACTGGGACAAGATCTCATTACATAGCCTGGGCTGGTCTGAAACTTACTTTGTAGCTCAGGCTGACCTGGAGCTTGAAAATGCCCTGCCCTGACTCCATGGTGCTTGGATCGCAGGCATGTGTCAGTGTGCCCAGCTTTAAGGAGTTTATTTAGAATAAGCTGACACGGTTTCAGGGTAGGAAGCTGCTTGGAACGAGACACCTCTAGGCCACCTGTCTCTTATTCTTTCTTCCCTGAGTTTCTTCTCTGAGTTTGAAGGGATTTTTGTGAGAGCCCAGAGCCTCAACAATCATCCTCCACCCTGCTTCTCCTGTGCCAACAGACAGAGGAGTGAAGAATTAGCTCTGGGTGATTACGGGGCTTGCTTCAAAACAGTGGCCTGTGGTGACATACCCCACTGGATTGAAAAATGATGGCAGTGAGCATGAGAACAATTGGTAGTGTTGACATCAGGTTGGCTTCTAAAAGATGACACATTCTTCTCTGGATAAACCAGTTTCCCAGAGACCAGACCCCAAAGCGTGCCCTTGCCTCGTGTACACACTTCAAGAGATTTATTTGGCTTTTCGTTATTAAGTTCAGTCCTTCAAAAATCCATCTCAGTCCAATTTCTTACTGTATCGCTCATCTTTGCAGACAGGCTAAGACCGACGCATACCTCTCCCCTCGGATTCCTTGGCTTGTAAGCCCCCAGAAGTAAAGGGACCTGTCTTCCAGGAGAAGAATAAATTTGAACATGTTGTTGGACATTGTGCCATGGAATTAAGGGATGTCTGCTTGAAATAAAGACGGACGAAGGAAAAATGTCATTGGGGCAAAGGAAAGACCCATAGACCACAGGAATCCTGAGTTTGAAGAAGTCCAGATAAAACTGGAAAGGCTTCATTGTCTGTAGCCCAGAGCTGTGGGTGGGACTTGAGAATTGCCAGGTGCTGTGTGGACAGTGAGGAAACAAGTCAGAATGGCACCAATTGTTGGGTGCTTGTGCTAGGTACCACCAAGCCTCACACACCCACAGGGAGCAGCTGGCATTATTCATCTCCAACACATGTAGAGACTGGAGTTCAGAGGAGTCAAGTAGCATGTCCAGCACCACACACCTAGAAAACAGTGCCTGATTTTCACCGAGCGGCTTTCCTTCAGCGCCAATGTTTATTGTTAACAAATTATGGAAATGAATGGGCATGGATCTGCCTTACCAGTGACCAAACAGTACCAATGGTTTGCCAGAGGCACTTGATGGAAAAATTTCAGTGCTTTCTGGTCATGCCTCCATTGTTGGCTTTTGAGATTGCAAGCAAGTGTCACTTCCTGGTGTTCTACCAAAGCAGTGCCAACTTCTCCTTGGCTCTTGTGAGAGATTTTTAAGTTTATTTGATTTTGCCTTGGCATTTTGCAGTGGTCAGCAGAGGGAGGTGGGATGCAGCACTTGGCTCACTGATAATGGATAATGGAAGGGACTTTTCAGGAAGACTCCCTCCTTGTGTGAAGCCTGCAGGGCGCGGATCATCATTGCAGCTCATGGTGGTTTGATAACCCATTTTAATAATTTATTTTGAAGTACTTTCACACTCACAGGAATGTTATGAGAACTCCATTTCTCTTTACCCTTGTTCCCCGAAGGTCAGCATTTAGTTTCCTCACCTTCTCTCTGCATTTGAACATCTATCCATTCTCGTTATTCTTCTCTGGAACTACTTGAGAGTGAGTTGCAGCCATGATGCCCTCCCTCATCTTCAGTGTGCACTTCCCTATGTCAAGGACACCCCACCCCCACCCCACACATACACATACAACTACAAATCTTATGCATTGGACAATGACGTCGATAGAAAGATTGTTCAGTTCACAGACCTGACTCAAAGCTTGCTGATCATTCCCTCTTTTCCTTTATCCACAACCCCTACAGTGGTTTCTAAGTGCCAACCACTGATTTCCCGTCCCTTCTACATATATTTATTTAACAGGAGCTGGCTCTTCTGATTTACTCACCTACCCACTGCCTCCCTCCCTGTCAACTCATATAGTACACACGATGGGTCACAATCTGTTAACATCACTGTTTATCTTGGCATCCAGTTGCCCTGAATTTGGCTGTGAGGCCCTTTAGGCTGCCTCATGTATCTTTTTAACAGGTCTTTGTCCCCTCTGACAGAAAGATCATTGAAGAGTTTTCTGGAATGAGGTGTTTCACACTTTCTTTGTCTTTGCTCTGCTTGGGAATCAGCCGTTTCTAACAAAGCCCTGGTTCCTTTAGTGGAGGGAGGTACCTGGGAACCAGCCTCTGTGCTGACATTCCTGGCTAAGCTCCTTCAGCTGATGGAGTTAGGAATCACATGTGTGCATGCAAGGATGTTCATGTATGCGGTTTACTGTATATTTGTGTGTGTGCATGTGAGCAAGCACACACGCTTATCTATCTTCAGCCATCTATTTGATAACAAGTTCACTGCTGCATTTCTGATTGTACGATGTCTCTTCTGGGTTTTATCTACCCCATTTGTAGTCGACAACCTTCATTTCCAATTTGACTGGATTTGGAATCACCTAGGAGACACACCTCTGGGCACATCTCTGAATGCATTTCTGGAGAGATGTAACTCAGCAGGGAAGGTGCACCCCAGATGTGGGTAACACTGGTTTATGGGTTGGGACCCTGGACTGAATAAAAAGGTGAAAAAGAGAAAGCTGAGACTCGGCATTCAGTTAATTCTTGGTGTTTCCTTACTGCAGACACGGTGTGACCACCTGCTGTGGGAATCTAGTAGAGTCATTGTATCTGGGGTAAACATTAGGATGAAATAGTTGTTTTTCACTGCATCCAGGGTAACACTAGAATGTAGTAGTTGTTTATGGGAGGTTTTTAGACCTTGAAGAAGTCATTGTAGAGAACAGTGATTGTTTTCTATGCTTTACAGAGTTGTTTTTCTGAAGGGGTTTTCCATCCATTTCATGACTTTGGTCACAAGACTATCCTGGCACACCTGGAGCATCTTGCTTTATTGGGTACAGCAAACAGTGCACAGTAAGGACTAAAGTTGCAGGGTGGGATGATTTCCTTCAGAAAACACATAAATCAAAGGGCTTTGGTATGAGGAACTTGCTTTATCCAAAAAACAACCTTTATGTAACAATCAGTAAATACCCTTCCACACGGCTGTTTGGGATTCAGTTCCTCCCTGTTGCCACAGAACCTGAATGACATCATGGAGTGTCCTTCTTTTTTCGATCTTCCTGCACAGCACAGAACACCAACAACCAGCTGCCTCGTAGACCCACAACCATGCTTTTTCTGCAGTAAGGGATTACATCTTCAGACTGACCAAGGCAAACCTTTTCTTTCTTATGTTCCTGTTGCCAGGCAGTTTGTTATAGCAACAAGAAAAGTACCTAACATACCTCTCTAACAGTGAAAACAGCCTGTCTCCAAATCAAATCTTCTTTTATTTTCCATTACTCTTTATTTATTTATTTTGCATGTGAGTGTGTGTGTGTGTGGGGGGGGCACATGTATGCCTTGGTATTTGGAGCAGAGGTGGTCAGAGGACAGCTTGTGGGAACTGGTTCTCTTCTTCCACCATGTGGGTGCCAGGGTTTGAACTCAGGCCATCACGCTTGGCAGCAAGCATCTTTACCCACTGAACCATCTTCTTGTCAGTGTTCCCCTCACCTATGTGTTTAACTTATTTCATCTCCTTCCACAACTAATGGTCTGACAAAGTTGATTGACTCTGAAGATCTGGTCTTGCCACTCCGACCTCATCTCCCTACAACTTCCTGGGCTCCAGCCACATGTCACCTGTTTGGACTTGTTGCCTTTAAGCCATTAGCCACTCTGGCCAAAGGAAGAGGATGGATACAAGGAGGAAGAGTCATTTGAGGACTTGATCGTCTTCTTTGGGGGTCTGTCTTATTCTCTTCTGTAATGAAGACAATCTAGAGCCTCCTTTTTGGAAACCAGCTTCATTCATTCCTTTACCTTCACTCCCAAAGGCACTGGGTGGGGACAGTAAGGCATTGGTTGGCCAACAGCTATTGTGATCAAGGGCTGAATGGAGAATGGCAATTCCAGTGGTAACTGAGCAATGGAATCACCTATAACCCTGACTTCAGCATGTTGGTGGGGTGTCAGGAGGGACTGATCTGTGGAGAGAATGAGGACAAGACAGATCCACCATTGGAGGAGACTGAAGCTTGTATAACTTGGGGATCTTCTTGGAGAAAATGATATACTAAGTGCCTTAGGTCATTTTTGTTATTTCTATAAACAAATACTACAGACTGGAAAGTTTACAAAGAATAAAGGTCTACTTAACACACATTTATGGAGGATAGGGCCTTGAAAAGCTGTGTCTTGTAAAGGTCTTACTGATGGGGACTCTGCAAGGTCTCAGGTGATGCAAGGCATGTAAGTCAAAAGACTCACTCTGGAGATAGCCCATTAACTCACTGGTCCATGAATGAGCCAATTACCTCTTCAAGATCTCACCTACTGTCATCTCTTAATATTGACCAATGGGCATTGGATTTCAACATGAGCTCTTTGCACACTCATGCCGTAGCAATGAGTGCACAGGCCCACAGCCCTCAGATGACCCTCGCTCTCTCTTTACTTAGGAATTTTTGAAATTAACCCAAATGGCTTTCCACTACTTGCACCAAGAGCTAGTATGGAATGTTAAGGCACCGAGAATGAACAAACACTAAGCAGTGTCCCCTCCTTTCGATTCCGAAGGCAAAGTCAGTTCAATATTCTGTCCCTGAAAAATGGCCCCACCACCGGACCACAGGATTGCTAGATAAAGTCTGAGATTCTGCAGCAGTAAATAAGGAATCAGAAGTTATAGTCTCGGCATTGCTGTCCTGGTGTGTGTGTGTGTGTGTGTTTATGTGTGTGTTGGTCTTGTCTCCACAGCAGCCCTCTAAATCAATACAGTGTCCTTCAGCACTGCTGTGTGTTGCCGGGGGTGGGGGTGCTTTTCATGCAGCCTAAGATCTGTGGAGTTCTGACCAGAACTCTGCATGTCCTCCCCCAGCAGTACTTTAGGAAGTGTATTAACAACCCCTTCTGCAGGAGTCAGTGGGCTTCTGGCTCAAGATTTAGGAGTTGGTGAATTTACCAGCAGGGGGCAGAGTAGTTGCTGGCTGCTCCTACTGGCCTGTATTTCTTTGTTCTTGTCAACAGGACAGGGTAGCAGACAGGTTTCCTCTACCCATGCCTTCTTCCTCTACCCCCCCCCCCCCGACAATGCAAGACTTAGAAATGACTTGGAGTCTTTTGTGAAGGATGTTCCAGACTTCTCATCAAATGACGACACAGGCCTAGAGCAGGAGGGACCTTTGTTACTCAGCCTCTGCTGCACATGCTCTAAACAAGCTACTTGCCTTCCCTAAATGTTGAAGCTTCTTCTATAAAATGGTACAAAGAGAACACCTCTAAGGCTCTTTGTAAACAGCTACCTGCGATGACAGTGATGGAGTGTGGCTATCCTTGTGAATGATGTGCCAGGCTCTGAGTGATGGAAGATTTGAACCATAATATAAATATCTGATATACAGGATATCTGATATGTGACCCCTGTGGGGGTCACAACCCACAGGTTGAGAACCTCTGTCTAAGGGATATATTTTTAGTTTCAGAGGGGACATTCACAACAAGCTCATTTCCTTCTGACTTGGGGAAATAAGACTTGTAGGATGTGGGGAGCACAAGCTTCTGGTCCATTAAGAGGAAGGGAAGCATCCACACCTCCCCAAGAAGGACATGTGGGTCTGGTGAAAGGCTCTGACATTCTGGCATTCTCTGGAGGGGCAGGAGTGGGCTCTGCCTGTGTGTTCAGGACTGCACCGGCCATGTGGATAGCCTGTGACCTTGGCTACCCCAGAGAGGTGGCCCCAGGCCTCACTGAGAGGAGTGAGGCTGCCTGGGCACGTGACCCAGTACCCTGTAACAGAGTGCCTCCTAGGAATCACCACTGTTTCCAGGGACTATGAAATTCCAACTGCTACTTTATAATTAAGCGACACCAGGCAGCTTATACTTTAAGACCTATATAAGCTTTGACTAATTTGGGGGAACGATTTGGTGACCCTGTAAAGGAAAGTCAGATATTGCTTGGAGGTGTCCAGTCACTAAAAGGATATTTGCCCAGAGACCCACCCAATTCAATGACATGGCCGTTTAGTGGCAGAGCCAGAGCTAAGTGCCTCTGTGGATTTAAGAGCGTGGGCTGAGGAGTCATTTTGAGGGACCATGAGCAAGCTTCTTACCCTGCCTACACCCCTCCTCCCCAAGGTTTTATGAGGACTGAATGAGTTAGTGCAAGTGCTGGCCTAGCCTGGCTGGCACAGTGTGAAGATGAACTGTAACTGCTGTCTGACGCTTGTGCTGTGGCTTAGGGATAATACCCCCCCTCCCCGCCCAATTCTTCTGAAGCATTGCTGGAGTGCTCAGGGTTTTTTTTGACGTAACTGGCCTGGCCGACAGTGTACCGCACACACTGATGAGTTCAACTGAATGAGTGTTTGCATAGGAACACATCTGTGAAGCATCGTCACAGTTACAATAATGAGCAGATCCATCACCCACAAAAGATCCCTCATGCCTCCTGTAGGCCATCCCTCCGCCTCCTTCTCAGCGCCCTGCAAACACTCCTCAGATATTTGATATGACACATTAGGCTGCGGACCCCAGAACTTTTATAATGGGGTGATATGATATGCACTTGGTTTGGGCCTGCCCTGACTCAGCATAACTACTTGAGATTTGATCATCTTCTCTGTTACTGAAATGGCTTTTAAAACATACTTTCCCCAGCCCATGGCAAGCAAACATCTCCCAGTGAACGACAAGGGATAGAGGAGTCTTCTCCGGGGTCTTGCTGGGCTTTCTAGTCTGGACTCATGGTGCTGGGGGTTTCGAACATGAGCATTTTGAGTGTTCTGACACACCCATGTCCCACAGTGTTCAAGTGTATGTGACTCTACAACCACAGGGCTTGCCCGGGGCCCATGCAGCTCTTCCTTATTACACATGCCCAGGTCTGAAGTTGGGCCTGGTTGAAAACCATTGTTCTGAAGTCTTGACACTAATTTCCGAAGGCCATTTGAGCAGTGTCACCAAAGCAAAAGGTAGTGGACTCAGGCAGCGCCTGGTGGTGAGAGTGATACTTCATACAGGGGTAGGAGCTTAGCCCGAAACCCCTTATGACACCCTCAAGCTCTCATGTGGCTAATATAGATTGACCATCTCTAAAGCCAAACTCCTAAGTAATCCAGTTCTGAAACTTTTTGAGATCCTCTATGACACCACAAGTGGAAAATTCCATGCCTGATCTCATGTGCTAGGCTGACACCAACAACGCAGACTCATTAAAAATACCATATAAAGTTACTTTCAGATTGTGTTCATAATGTGTATATGAAACACAAATTTCGTGTTTAGATTTGGGCTCCGACCCTCAAGTCATCTCATCATGTATAAACAAAGATTCCAATGTCTGTGGGAAAACCAGAAATCTGAAGAACTCTGGTTCCAAGCTTTTCAGATTAAGGATACTCACACTGAACCTACAAGCTTAATGGCCACATCCAAAAACCCACCTATTTCGTGGATTTATTTCAGCTTTCTAGACACACGTGACCAGAGGAACACTGTATGTTGTCCATCAGGAAATACACAAGGGTGTGGCGTCACCTGCCCGCACACTCAGTTCCAGAAAACCACACTCAAGGGGAGGCGGAAATCAATATGGAAAATGAGACACTCGAGTTACCACAGAGGGCTATTTTTGCTTATTCCAAATTGCTCTGTTTCTGAAAGTAGCTATTTTCAGCCAGCCGCTTCCCTGGCTATGTATAGGATGGCTCTGCAATTTAAACACAAGTGGTAAGCGAAAAGAAATCTGCAAATAGGCTTGCACCCCAGGGATAAATCTGGGGCAATTGAAAAGGTGGTGGGAGTTGGTTCTTTCCCCAAATACGGAACCACTTCGAATTCCACTCACAGATTGGAACCCATCAAGAAATAAATATCTGTGTAAGCTTGAGCGACACTTTCTAGTAAGTGCTCAGGGTTTAAAAATAGGGATTTCAATGTGTCTGGGGGCCACTCCCAGGGCTGTCCTGCTCTGCCAGCCAGGGACGTGTTTAGAGAGCAGGTGAGGGGAAGCTGACTCTATTTTTAAAGGTTTCTGGTTTTCTAATCATTGCCAGGGACCCTGTGGACAAAAGAGGAGTCCACAACTCAGAAGGTGGCCTCACACATTGGTCCAGTGAATCACTCGTCAATTATTTACCGGTCCTACTACCCCAAAATACACCAAATCTGCCTAGTGGGGCTACGTTTCCTTTGCCACAACATTGCCTTAGCTGCCCTTTCTTTTCGCCTTGGCCAGGGCACTTCCTGTTTTCACTAATGTCTCCCACAGTTCATGTTCCCTCCTAAAGTCAGAAAGAGTCTTTCAAGAGTCCACATTGGACTAACCCACCACCCCGATTAACATAAATGGACCGTAAAAAGCTAGGAAGCCCTTAATGGCGGATGCTTGTGGGGAAAGGAGCGAAGAAGGTCTACAGCTTTTACTGCTCCTGTTTCTGTGTGGTTTGGGTTTTATACACTGAGCTTGTATTTCTTTCTGTAATTTCCAAAGGTTCTCAAATGCTCAATGCGCTTCTTCCTGTGCTCCAGGACCTCTTCCTCCTGCTTCAGAGTCCCACGCAGTAACAATTCCACTTGTCCTCACGCCTTGAGAAGCAGTGGTCACCACAAGTGGACGTTATTGGAGAACTGAACATTCAGCAGGAGGGTTCTGGGAGGCACAGCTGCGTGAAGATTGGCAGGTTGTCACTTACTAACAGTGACAACAGTCATTGCAGGCAGCTGGTGCCGGTGCCCTTTGCGGGGAAATGTCGCAGGGATTTAGGCTCTCACAGTGTTCCGTGACTCTGTGATATTCCAGCAGGAACGTAGTTTTAGCCCTGGCCCTCAAGGGGTGTGCTCCAGGAGGCCTTGCGGATCTCCGCTTTCTTCCTTCCTTCCTTCCTTCCTTCCTTCCTTCCTTCCTTCCTTCCTTCCTTCCTTCCTTCCTTCCTTTCTTCCTTCCTTTCTCCCTCCCTCCCTCCCTCCCTC
>CABHPR010140582.1:0-11893 GCA_902168415.1 Peromyscus melanophrys | reverse complement strand
ATCTATCTATCTATCTATCTATCTATCTATCTATCTATCTATCTATCATCTATCTATCTATCTATCTATCTATCTATCTATCTATCTATCTACCTACCTGTCTGTCTATCTATCTATCTATCTATCTATCTATCTATCTATCTATCTATCTATCCACACACACACACACACACAAACACACACACACACACACACACACACACACACACACACACACTCACACACACAATCAGTTCTGTTCCTCTGGAGAATCTCTAGTCAGGGTTCTCTAAAGGAACAGAATTTATTGAATGAATGAATGTATATGCAGTATGTATTAAAGAGGAATTTGTTATTAGAATGGCTTACAGGTTGTGGTATGGGTAGTCCAACAATGGCTGTTTCCCAGTAGAAAGTTAAGAATCTGGTAGTTGTTCCATTCACAAAACTGGATGTCTCAGCAGTCCCAGTCTGGTGCTGGAGTCCCTGAGGAGTCCTAGAAAGCCACTAGTCTCTGGTCTACATTGAAATTCTGAAAAAGTACATCCTAATCCAGTGAAGGAATGCCTCAGCATCAGGATAGATGAAGTTGCCAGCAAGAGTGAGAGCAAATAGGCAAAAAACAAAAGCGCCTTTTTATGAGGGCTGCCACCAGAAGTTATGGCCCAGATTTAGGGTGTGTTTGGATTGGAACACCTCAAATGATCCAATCAAGAAGATCCCTCACAGGCATGACTGGCTGTTTAGGCTTTAACTGATTCCAGATGTGTCAATTGACAACCAAAATTAGCAGCTATCACATAGTGCTAGCTAAAGTCACACATGACTAATGAAAGAACAAATCAAGAGCCACCCAAATCAAAGGTTCTAAACTTGTTTACCTTAGCATGCATGTTTTGCTTTCTTTGTTTTTGCTGTTTTGTTTTACTTTCATTCCACGGGTCACTTGAATGACAGTCATGTGGTTACTATAGTTAGTGGCATCTGTCATTAACAACTGAATACATGGCAGACACTCTCTCAGCCTTAGCAGTAATACTTCCTCAGCTCAGATGCCTTGAATCTCTGCTACTGTAATCCAGCTGCTCGAGAGATGGATGGCCTTCTGCAAGGCAAGGTGGGAACATTGGGACACCTAGCTCTCTTGTGTAGTACAGCTTGGTCCTTGTGCTGGCTGATATTGGCCATCAGCTTGACCATAGGTAGAATCACCTAGGAGAAGAACCTCAGGGCATGTCTGTGAGGCTTTGTGGATTGGGTTAATTGAGATAGGAAGACCCACTCTAAATGTGGATGGCACCATTCCATGGGCTGGGGTTCTGTACCGAATGAAAAGTAGAGGAGCTGAGCACCCACATTTGTCTCTTTCTGCTTCCTGACTGTGGCTGCAATGTGACCAGCTGCCTCAAGCACCTGTCACCATGACTGTCACACCCCGCTTGAACTGGGACGCCAAAGCCTTCCTTCTCTAAGGTGCGCTGTTGGGTACTACAGAGACAGGGAAAGTAACTGATACAGTCCCACTCTCCCAGGGAGTTTCTTTTTGTTCTGCATGTTTACCTATGGACTTCTTGCTTCCTGCTACTTTCCCCTTTCATCTGATGAGTTTAACAGAGCCCTGAGGCACCTCGAGGGCAACCCCTGAGCTTTTCTGGTTGGTCCTGGTCTAGGTAACTGGAGAATATCTGAGAATATGAGGGATTGCTGTAGATCCACATCCATGTATGGCACAAAGACATTACACAGCAGAAGATAAAGAACTGACTGGAGAATGAACAAACCATGTTCTATGTGCAGGTTTTTAAAATGGAATAATGAGAATCCCTAAGGAAGATAGATGGGTGCGTTCTTTCCTACCTGTCCCTTCACGAGTGAGAAGAGGAAGAAAGGGCCAAGGGGGCCAGCAAAGGCAGAACACCTGGGGTGTTGCTCAGCCACAGAATTGCAGGCTCCCCCCACCACACACACCTCATTTAGCATCCTTCCAAACATCACCATCTCCTCAACTGCTGGGTGCTTAATTCTGCTCATCCCCCAAATCCCCTGTGATCCACTGGTCCAATGTGGTTGCTTCCCCACAGCTGTGCCCTGTGACCCCCATGCCGGGGCTCCCTGCCTGTGCCTGACCATGTCATCTCTGTGAAATCGTGGCTATTAACTGTGGGGCCACTTGACATCCCAGATGTCTCCCCTACACTTCCTGATGAGGAAACCAGCCCCACGATACAATAGTGTCTCCTGATGCTGGCCAGCCTACTCCTGCTTCCCAGGAGCAAGGTCTGATGTCCAAGGCTGATGATGACAGCAAGATGCAAGATGCGTTTTCCAAACCACCATAGGCACCACATAAATCTGTGGATGCATACATATGCTAAAAACTGCAGACAATACTGCTAACGACCGACCGAGCTAGAGCTGGCTTGGGAACAGGCAGAAGCTACCAGAAATCTCGTTAATGTTAATTTGTGCAGCCAGGCACCAAGAACAGAATGCCGGTGTTAGAGGGTTGTGAATCCCATAAGCTCCCTGGCTGCATTACCATTAAAATACATCTCAGTTTCCTCATTTGCAAAATGGGCTTAATTATCTAAATATTTCCCATCCTATTTACCTAACAAGGTTGTCGTATGATCAGAGCACACAAAGCCCCGTGAAACCTGTTCTTAAAACTATATGCGTATACCATACTGTTAGTTCCACAATTAGCAATTGTCTCACTCAGTGTAAGTGCTCTCGGACAATAACCCCATCTATGCACACAGGAACTCTCTCTGGAACTCGGAGCTGTGGTTTTTGTGCCAGGAGGCGACCTGGCACCAGCATTATGCTCATTAAGTAATTTATGAGGGTGTGATTGACAGTCTCATCGCTTGGAAGGAGGCAATATTGGGATAATTAATGTGGGCTTCATTCTGTCAAGCGTGTTTAATTAAGACTTTTCTATTGGTGTGGAAATAAAATGTACTGTAGGAAGTGGCCAGTTTGCCCGGGAGATGGAAACATGGAAGGACACTAGGTAAGGGATCTCAGATCCTGAGTAGGGCAAGATCAGCTCTTTAGGTTTTCTAAGGGGTCGGCTTCATTTGTGTTACTCCAGAATATAGAAACAGGGTCCACAGAGATGTGTCAATGAGAGGAGGTGGGTAGGCCAGGGCCTGGGAGATGGCTCAGAGGGTCAGAGTGCTTACACAGAAGGCCTGAGTTAAAATCTCTGGCACCCTTGGAAGAAGCTGAGTGTGGTTGCATGTGAGTGTGTAACCCCAGAACTCCTGGGGGATTTGCTGGGTTCCGGCCTACCTCCAGGTTCTGTCAGAAACCCCTCCTCCAGGGAATAAGACAGGGAGTGGGAGAGCAGAATATGGATGTCTTCTGTTGGCTTCTGCGAATCTGCACAGACACGTGCACATTCAACATGCACTGCACTCTACACTTACCCCCCCCCCCCGCCACTCCCACGTAGAAGAGGTGGGACAGATTTGTGAGAGCTGAGGAACTATGATGGCAGATGAGCTGCCGCCTGTTCTCTGTGGTCACATCTCATCTTAGCCCGTGGGGCTCTGTAGGCCAAGTTCAAAATAAAGGAAGAGAGGAAGAAAGGCAAGAGAGGGGACGGGAGAGATAGAGGAGGACTGGAGAAAGGGGAGGGAAGATTTGGGACCTCTGCTATTATTCTTCTCTGAGGATTCCTTCCATTGTCAGACCAAGGCTTCCTGAGAACACGACACAAACCACTCCCATCCCAGAGTGGCCTGTGATCCTCGTCTCCTCAGGCCACACATATGTCCTCACTGGACCCGTGGCCTGGTCAAGTCCCCAGCTCTGCAATCCAGCCTCCAGGCAGGATTCTCTTTAGTGCAAGGAAGACAATGGCTTGCTTCATGCTGAGCTGGTTATTATGGATTCTTTGTGTATGGCCTTGACTTAGTTAGGATTTTCATTGCTGTGAAGAGACACCATGACCACAGCAACTCTTATAAAGGAAAACATTTAACTGGGGCTGGCCTACAGTTCAGAGGATTAGTCCATCATTGTCATGGCGGGAAGCATGGAAAAGAGCTGAGAGTTCTATGTCTGGATCCACAGGCAGCAGGAAGAGACTGAGACACATTAACCTGGCTTGAGCTTCTAAGACCTCAAAGTTTGCCCCCAGTGGCACACCTCCTCCAACAAAGCCACACCTACTCCAGCAAAGCCACACTTCCCAATAGTGCCAGTCCCTATGAGCCTATGAGACTATTTTCATTCAAACTACCACAGATCTCAACACACACCTGCATAGGAACTGGAACCTATTTGCTTGTGACTCTTCAACTTCCAGAAGGTTCCCAGAACTCTGAGAAAGTAAATGTCTGCTCATACAGGCCCCAATCTATGGTTCTTTGTTATGTATCCCAAACAGACTAAGCCACACTCTCGAGGGAAAATATTACAAAGGGAAGAATTTCTTCCAGATGCCATTCTGCTACTTACTGGCTCAGGGTTCTTGTACAGATTTTTGCTTGTGAACATGAGTGTCATTGGTAAAATGTGGGTCCCAGCACCCATCACAGAGTTGGGGAACAAGAGAGAAATTTAGAAAACGTTAGATGTAAAGACCCTCACCTCCAGTCAACATCTTGGTGTGATTATTTGAAAAATAAACCCTCCCCCATCAAGACCACCTCCTCTGGATATGCAATTTGAATTACTTTGGGGGCTGATAGCAGATTGGTCATCTCCTACCACCTGCTCTTTGGTCTCGAGTGCTCACATTCAGGACGTGTACCCTTCAGGGAATGTGAAGATGACAGCTAGGAGAATCACCAATCTGTTAAACATTTAAAAAAGCACCCACCCTCCCGGGATGGGCAGACATAGGTAATAGTTCCATGTGCACATTCCAAGGACAGATGGGTCCCCCCAGGCTATAACTCACATCCGGAGCCACTGCTTGAGGGGCAGCCTTAAGAACCCCGTAGAGGAGTCCGTGTGGTCAGTTTCCCAGATCACATCAGAGACAGGAGAGATTTACAACTTATCTCAAAACATCCCAAGCAGCGATGTCAATTCCAGACAAGCACTGGGAGAAGATCCTCGGTGCCAAATATCAGGCCTCGCTTCTAACGATCAGCTGCCTGGCCGTTGGCCTCAGCGTTTCACAGTGTGCTGCCTCCTCGTGAGTGCACATCTGGACTCACAACTAAGAGCGAGCACTATACATTTTTCTTGTTGTTGACATATGGCTCTCTCGGGGCCCAGCAGGTCGGGCCAGCACAGACACTTCCAGCATCCTGACCTCAAAGATCCCGCATTCTCTAGAATGACAGAAGGGAGAGTTTCCAAGTCTGTGAGCTGCTGTCAGCTAAGAATCCAGGCATGTTTGCTGCATGCTGAGAGGGGACTCTTCAGCTCATCACTGCCCTGCTGAAGCCGTGGAGGGGAGGTAGAAAATGTGATTAACATGTAACTATAAAACGCTGCTGCCATCAGAAAAAGAAGTGAGAAATGTTCACATAAGTAATAGCTGCACTCATGGCCACATCAAGCCGCTTCACAAAGCCCCAGCCTATTAAGCTGCAGCCATCTTGTTCCACCACCTCAATGCATTTGCCAAGAGCCAGTCACTGACTAATGGCAGAAGAGATCCTGGCTGCAATAGCTCACCAGTGTCTCCAACACCCTTGCATTTGACTTTCAAAAACAAAACAAAACAAAACCCCCAAAACAAAAACAGTCCAAAGATGTATCCTGCAGGGGGATACATCTCAAAGGCTGGGGCTTATTCTCAAGTGGAGTCAAGGTTGATGTGCTAGAATTAATTTCTTTTCTTTTAGATTTACTTTTTTGTTTTGAATTTTGTGTATGTGTGCGCCTGTGTGTGGATATGTACTAGTGAGTGCAAGTGCCCACAGAGGATGCCAAAGGTGTTGGAACTCTTGGGACTGGAGATAAGTGGATGTGGGTGCTGGGAGCCCAGGTCCCCTGCAAATGCCCTGCACATGCCTAGTCACTGAGCCGCCCCTCTCCCCAGCCCAGTTGGTTTCTAAGATAAAGGAATCGCACTGTGAGGAAAATGGAGGGGTGGGTAGGGAGGGAAAATGTACAGGAGTGTATCCATCCCACTTGTGTTTTGAAGTGATATGCTAACCAGGAGACAAGGAAATTGTTAAGAGCCACACAGAAGCTGAGGTCAGGAAGTTGTCTCCTGTGCTAATGTATTTGAGATTATCTCTCGCTTTCTCTTCTATCAGGTTCAGTGTGTCTGGATTTATGTTGAGGTCTTTGGTCACTCAGGCTTGAGATCTGTGCAGGGTGTTAAGTATGGATCTATTTGCAGTCTTCTACAGGCCGGTGTCCAGTGAGACCAGCATCACTTGTTGAAGATGCTTTATCAAAAATCAGGTGTCCATAGGTGTGTGGATTTGTGGTTTGATGCAGACCCACAGTCAAACACTAGGATTAGAAAGGAGTGTAGGAGCCAGAGGGGTCAAAGACACCACAGGAAGGCTCATACAATCAACTAACCTGGGCTCATAGGAGTTCACAGAGACTGAACCCACATCCAGGGAGCTTGCATGGGTCTGACCTAGGCACTCTGCATGTATGTCATGGTTATGTAGCTTGATCCTCTGTGGGACTCTGAACAGTGGGAACAGGGGTTGTCTCTGACTCCCTTAGTGGCTTTTGGGACCCTATTTATTTCTCTCACTGGGTCCCCTTGCCCAGCCTTAATACATGGGGAGGTGCTTTGTCTTACTGCAACTTGATATACCATGTTTTGTGGATACCCATGGGAGACCTGCCCTTTCCTGAACAGAAATAGAGGAGGAGTGGATTGGGGAGTGGGAACAGTGTGGGGTTGGGAGAGGGACTGGGAGGAGAGGAGGGAGGGGAAACCCGTCGTGACTAGGCTGTAAAACAAACAAACAAACAAACAAACAAACAAACAAACAAATTTATAAACAAAGAAAAGAAAAGTTGACCTCTTGCGGGCCTCACCTCGCCAGGGAACTCCCTCAGCAGGGAACAGACAGCAGCCCTGGGTGACAATGAGCCTGGGGAGTTGATGATTCAGAAAACAGAGTTTCACTGTGGCTATGTGAGCTAAGGACCAATGGTTACAACAGCCTGGATAGTGTAGAATGTGTCCAAAAGCTCACACTACAAATCCACACATCTCTCCGTGGCAAGTTAAAACAAATCTCAGTTTCCACTGTTCAGAAGAATCTCCTGAGGTCAGTGCATGGGGTGGGGTGGAGGGTGGGGGGTGGGGGATGGAGTGGGGTGGAGTGGGGTGTGCTCAGCTCATGGTCCTTTCTGAGCTTGGGCTGCTTAGAATTAGTAGGTGTGAGACACATCATCCACTTTGATATCTCTGAGTCAAATTTCTCAGCAAGTGGAAAGTTGTTCAGCAGGGAGTCGTTGAGGCAAGGACCAATACAGGTGCATCATCAGCATCACGCCATGTTGGGAGGAGATGAGACTTACATCATCTGTGTGAGCCAACAGTCCTTTCCTGCTGAAGGTTCCAGCTTCCTGGGTCTTTGCCTTCTGCACACACCCTCAGAGGTCTGCTCTCATTGTCTTGTTAGCAGTGTCCTCCCCAGCTCAGTGCTGCTGAGCTCCTGGGCCCATTCTTCTATGAGGGTTTCTGGCTTACTGTTCTTAGGTGGCCCTATTTTGCTATTTCAGAGATAACATTCTTGCTTTATCTTGTACTTACAAATGCATTCTCTTGTTCAGTGTCACTACTCGAGTCTTCTTGATTCATTTTGTTCTATTATCATCTGCAACCCACTTTCTTGACTAAAGGCTCAGTAACAAGAATCAGGCCTCCAGGTTCATTGCTGAAACCACAAAGACAGGAGAATGTTCTTTCTGTCGGACACTGACGGACCTAGACTGAAGGGCCTCCTGGCCCACTCCATGGGGCAGCACAGTGCGCTTGGCTGCTTGACACAGCTATCAATGTGACCTGGGCCTGAGTCCTCTGACTCTTACTACTGTGGGACAAAGCTGAGAAACATGCCCATCTCAAGCCTCCATCTTTTAGTGTGTGACACAGACAGATAGGTGTAGACCCTGCTTAGTATGTGTCAGAGGAAATAAGCAAGCTCACACTCGGCACCGTACCAGAAACACTCCCAGGGACCAGTGAAGAAGAGCGTCTGCGGTCTTTGTAGTAAGGGAACAGTTCTGTATCTGGACTGCAGTGGGAGCTGCACAGGTTTACCCACGTGAGGAAGTGGCACACCCAATATCCGTTTCCTGGCTCCGGCTTGTACTACAGTTGCACTCTGGCGCAGGATTCAAGGGGGCACTTCTGTCTTACCTTTCCAACTTCCTGTGAGTCTGTAATTATTTTAAGACTAAAAGAAATAGACCAGCAAGGAAAAGGAGAGAGAGAGAGAGACAGAGAGAGAGAGAGAGAGAGAGAGACAGAGACAGAGACAGAGACAGAGACAGAGACAGAGACAAAGACAGAGAGGGAGGAATAGAGAGAGAGAGAAAGAGAGAGACAGAGAGAGAAATGCTAAGCACAGGTCACTAGTGTCTGTAGATTTAATTTCTGATTCCCATCTGCTGTGTGACTCCAGAGCCCTGGTGCAGACCTGCTGCTGGATCACTGTGCCTTCGTCCTCTGATCCATTCCAGCTCCAGCCTCACATCCTAGTGCCCATCCCAGCTGGGCCTGAGATCACCTTCAAGCAGCGCTCTGTGGCAATTGCCATGCGTGACTTCTTGGTAAAGCCCAGCCAACAGGAAAGGCTGTCCAGAGACAGCCCCAAACTGGGCTTATTCACTGTGTGAGTGTGACTCTTATGGGTCTGTAGGCCTGGTACTGGAGGGAAGCTGAGGAGTTGAAGTATTGCTGCAGTCCCAGGGTTGCAGGGAATGGGTCCAGTTTGTGAGTTCAAGTCTCCATGGAAGTCTGCGAAGGGGGGGTGGGACTGGGAAGTGCAAGTGGGGCTTTGAGGCCTTGGGATGGAAGACAGGCTGGACCTGGAGATGCAAAGTCTACAAGTGAGAAAGAAGGGAGGGGAAGCCAGTCCATGTCTGCTAGCAAGTCCACCTGTTACCAGCAACGACCTGCTGGTGCTCAGAGCTACAAGGAACAAGATAATGGAAGTCCAAACCAGGTGACCAAGGAGAAAATGGACCTTTATAAGAGCAGTTTCCAGATGTGTTAGTGAACATGGGCATGACTCAGACTGGATGGTCATGTGGGGTCTCTTCTACAATGCTAATGTGGAAGGGAAATGGGGAATTTAGGAAACATTATCCAGGAATCCAGGAGCCCAGGAGAGGAAGCAGCACTTTGAGGAGGGGTATGTTTTTTGTTTTTTGTTTTTTTAAAGAACCATTCTGCGGGTGATGGCCTCATTGACCAGAGAGGATTAGAGCAGGGCATGTTCCCTACCTGCCAAGTCCAGCTCTCTGACCAGCCCTTATTACATTTGCATCATTATTGACCCCAGAGAAGACGCCTAAATTGCATCAATGGTCCTGATGAGAACTGATGGAATGATAAGGATGTTAGCTGAAGATAACCCTGACTGGCTTGAGGCGGCCATGACCAGTGAGATACGGCAACTGTCCCCAGCCCTGGGCTTCTTACCCAGTCAGACCTGGCTTCTGACTCCAGGGTCACTACCTGCCAATCACATCCCCGTGGGCAGGCTGCCTGAGTACTCCCTGAGACTCAGTCTACTCCCTGAGACTCAGCACTCAAGGCTGTAGGTGGGAATGATATAAGCCCTCTCTGACTCAACGAGGAAGTCACTGAGGCAGTAGGTGAGGCGTTCAGCAGTAGACCCAGGACAGTCCTCGAGGGATTTTCCTTTCAGCCCGTGAAGGGTGACTGAGGTGCCTGGATAGATAACAGAACTGCTGTTTGCAGCTGCCCCGACCACCGCCAACATTACCACTGGTCCTTTTTTATTCGTCTCTCATATTGTGAGCACAAGGTGCCTCTTAAAAAATAGGGGCTCCAAATGATGAACCCACGTGAGACACAAAGACTGCTACTGGATAAAAATCCCCTTGAGGGAGCTACCAAAGGAATATCAGACACCCTGGAGAACAGTGAGGGAGGTGTGTGAGGATCTAGCAGACCTTTGTGCCTGAGAGCGGCCCTGTGTTTGGCTCTGTGGTTCCTGGCCTATGCTACTTTCTCTTTCCTGGGGCCTGGAAGCTTCTTCCTTCATTCCCACCTGACACATGATTTGCTCCCCATTCCTGGATCTTCTCTTTCTGGGCTCTTCTGTGTCCTGTTTTGCCATCCCAGAAGTCTTGGGTCTCTGTTGTTTCCTGGACATTGGAATCTCCTGCCCCATGCCACCTCAGGATTGTACCAGTTCACACTGGGTGAATGAAGCTTCCCAGAGGAATATGTTTGAGGCCCTGGGACACAAAAAGTGAGGGGCAGAGGGGTTGTAGTAGGGTATGTGGGACCACTCACATCTTCAGGGGCAGGGAATGCCACTCAACCAAGAAAACGCCCCACTCCTCCCTATAGACACATTCTCAGGGCTGTCAGGGAGAAAATGAAATACCTGATGTGGAGTCAAAGGGCCTCCCTTCTGGAAACCTCCGTTTTTTAGTTGAAGTTAAGGACAGAGTCCCTGTGGCTGAGGCTATGTGATCCATTGACCTGGCAGAGGTTTCCCCTCCAACCTGCCCCTCCAAGGCATGGACTCCATCTAACAAATGTTACCAAAGACAGGCAGCAGGTTCAGCATTTTGTTCCTCTGCTCTGGCATATTGCAAATATGGGTTTTTGAGCTGTGAGGTTCATTAACTCTCCTCTGACCCTGGGGCTTTAAATTTTCCATTGAATTTGTTTTATCCAACATTTATTGGCCATGGCTGAGGCTCTGAGCTCAGCGTAGAAAACAGTGACTTGGCCTCATGAAGGCTTGCGCCGACTAGGTACAAGTCTGCAAGGCTGTGCGACTGTCTGGGCTGCTGAGTGAGGGAAGAGGCCTTATCCCCGGGGCAGAGGTCCTAGATGTGGGTGTACTGATGGCTGAGGAGAGCCACAGGAAGGAGGTGAGGTTGATGCTTGCCTGAGAAAGGTCTTCAGGCAGAGGCAGCCCCGTGAGTACAGGCAGAGGGAGGTGTGGCAGGCAGTGAGTGAAAGCAGTTGGCCCGGACTACAAAGGGCATGGTCTGAACCTAAAGGCTAAGGGTCTAGAGGGCATTCGATCACTTGGATTCTGTGCAAATATCAAACAGACATCAATTTTTAAAGGAGAGAGTCTGTGTATTTCACTGGGTTCTCAGTGAGACCCAGAACCATCACTAACGATATGGACCTTGGAGACTCAAAAGGACATCCCTTTCCAGTATCAAATTTTCTACTTTGGAGAATTTTCAAGCACATGAAAAGCAAAATAAGAAACTAGCACAATGGTTCAGCACCCACCTTAACAATGGCCGATGGTGGCCAGTCTGCTCACTACCCCTGGATCAACATGTTGATCTCAGATATCATAGTTTCAACTGCAAAAACTCTCTATATTTATGAATTTTAAAAATATAATAATGGCCTAAAAAATCACAACCAGAGCAGTCATCTACAGTCTTTTAATAAAACTGTCTTGGTACCAACAGTATCTACCCAGTTAGAGTTCCATTTCCCCAATTGCCTCTGCATTTTCTGAAAACAGTTCTGTTTCAAGTTCCTATAAAGCTCAAGTGCTGCTTTTAAAAAACAACTTTTAAACATTGAAAGCACTTTAAACCATTCTCTCCTTCCCTTTCCCTTTCTCCTCCCTCTCTTTCCTCCTCCGCCTCTCCTTCTCTACCTCTCCTTCCTCCTCTACCTCTGATACCTCTCTCCCTTTCTCTTCCCCTCTAACCCTCTCTCCCCTTTCCCTCTCTACGCATGTCTCTCTGCCTGTCTCTGTTCCTCCTAACTCTTCCTTTCCTC
>CABHPR010140581.1:0-49042 GCA_902168415.1 Peromyscus melanophrys | reverse complement strand
GTGACCTCTAACAACACATCGAGATAAAGAAGTTTTCCACCGCCATCCCCTTTTTTCCTGAGTTTATATTCTGAAGGGTATTGCAGGTTTTTTTCAAAATCTTTTCTACATCAATTGATATGACCATGTCTTCAAATAATGAATATAAGGCTTGTGTATCTTAAATAAGTCCTACTTGGTATATATTTTCATAGGTTGATAAATTTATTGGCTTATCTTATGTTAAAAGTTTTTGTATCTCTGTTGTTGAGAGTTATTAATGGGTAATTTTATTTCTTACATTATCCTTTTCTAGTTTAGGCATCACAATAATAATATCACTTTCATAAATGAATAATTATCCTACTTTTTCCAGTTTATTTTGAGAAAAAAATTATTTATTTTAAAGTTAATTTTTTATTATTTATTTTTGGGTTGTTTGTTTGTTTGTTTGTTTTTCTCAAGACAGGGTTTCTCTGTGTGGCTTTGGAGCCTGTCCTGGAACTCGCTCTGTAGACCAGGCTGACCTTGAACTCACAAAGATCTGCCTGCCTCTGCCTCCCGAGTGCTGGGATGAAAGGCTTGTGCTAACACTGCCTGGTTTGAGTTTTTATTTATATGCACTTACATGACCTTTAAAAATGTGATTTTAGCCGGTGATGGTGGTGGTGGTGGTGGTGGTGGTGGTGGTGGTGGTGGTGGTGGTGGTGGTGGTAGTGGTAGTGGTGGTGCACACCTTTAATCCCAGCACTCAGGAGGCAGAGAGAGGTGGATCTCTGTGAGTTCAAGGCCAGCCTGGCTTAAAAAGCAAATTCCAGTGTAGTCAGACTTTCTTTGGACCACCAGCACCCAAATAATGACATAGAGACTTCTTATTAATTATGAATGCTTGACCTTAGCTTAGACTTGTTCCCAACTAGCTCTTAAAAGTTAAATTAACCCATTGATATTCATCTACTTTTGCCATGTGGCTCATTACCTCTTCTCAATGCCACATGCCCCACTTCCTCTGTGTCTGGCTGTCGAATTCCACCTCTCTGATTCCTTCCCAGAATTCCTATCTCTGCCTGGAAGTCCTGCCTATCCTCTCCTGCCTAGATACTGGTCATTCAGCTCTTTATTAAATCAATCAGAAGGTACCTTGGGCAGGTAAGGTAAAACAGAGATGCATCTTCACACAGTATGATCAAATATCCCACAACATTCCAGGATATTCCAGAGCTGTTACAAGGAGAAACCCTACCAAAAAAAAAATTAATATGATTTTAAAATCTGAATAACAGAAGCCGGGCGTTGGTGGCGCACGCCTTTAATCCCAGCACTCAGGAGGCAGAGCCAGGCGGATCTCTGTGAGTTCGAGGCCATCCTGGGCTACCAAGTGAGCTCCAGGAAAGGCGCAAAGCTACACAGAGAAACCCTGTCTCGAAAAAAACAAAACAAAACAAAAAAAAATCTGAATAACAGTTGTAAAAATATACTTCTCTTTACCTTTTTCTTTTTTATTATATAATTTTTCTTGTTTTATTTTTAATAATTGCTTAGTGACCATCTTCTTATACAAATCCTAAAACCGCTATTTATAATAATTTCTAGGGATGGAATTCTTTTATGTTTTATTATTTTAAGTGAACATACAAAATAATGGGCTTCATTATGGCATTGCATACATATATTTTATTTTGTTTCATTCTTATTCAAATTTCAGCAGGGCAAATAGGACCCTATGAGCTCCTCTCCAATCCATGACTAGTTATTGACAGGTACAGTCTTTGTCTTTCCCATAGCAGACAGCTACAGAAGCTATGATAGTTTCATCATGATTGGATAGTATTTATAAGCCCCTTTCTCCCATATTCGGGCTCTCGTATTCTTTCTGCCCCCTCTTCCATGATGTTCTCTGAACCGAGAACAGGTTGTATAAAACATTTTATCAATCAACTGCCCCTTATTCTCAGCACCTTGAGCATCCAAATCTCTACATCTACCACCATTCATTGTAAAGAGAAGCTTCTCTGATTAATGCTGAAAGTAGTGTTTCCCTCTGCATTAGAAGATAGAAAGATCTCCCATGCTCATGGATAAGTAGGATTTACATAGTAAAAATGGCCATCCTCCCAAAAGCAATCTATAGATGCAATGCAATCCCCATCAAATTTCCAACACAGTTCTTCACAGAACTTGAAAGGGTAATTCTCAACTTCATATGGAAAAACAAAAAACCCAAGATAGCTAAAATTATCCAGAACAATAAAAGGATGGCTGGAGGTCTCACCATTCCCAATTTCAAGTTGTACTATGGAGCTATAGTAATAAAAACATCAGTGTACCCAGTTTTATTTTGAAGTCTATGATCCATCTGGAGTTGAGTTTTGTACAGTTATAAGTAGGATCTATATGAATTTGTTTGGATTTATGTCTGGGTCTTCAGGTTGATTCTATTCATGAATGTGTCTGTTTTTATGTTACTACCATGATGTTGAAGATGCTGTCTTTTTTTCCCCAGAGTGTATTTCTGACTTCTTTATCAAAAATTAAGTGTCCATATGTGTTTGGACTTACGTCTGGGTCTTCAGTTTGATTCCATTCATGAATGTGTCTGTTTGTATGTCACTACCGTGATGCCTTACAAAAGGTTTTCAAGTTTCATGAGGTCCCATTTATTAATGGTTGATCTTAGTGCCTCTGCTATCTGTGTTCTGTTCAGGAAGTTGTCTCTTGTATCAATATGTTCAAGGCTATTCCCCACCTTCTCTTCTATCAAGTTCTGTGAAAGATAAATATGATATGTATTTGCTTATAGGTGGATATTAGCCATTAAAATAAATGAAAGCCAACCTACAGTCTATAGACCTGGAGAGGTTAGATACGGAGGAAGGAATGTGTGTGGGGGGGCACACGGATCTCCCTGGGAGGGGGAAATAGTATATATTTTATGGGGGAAGATTGGGTGCAAATGGGAGGATCAGGTGGAGATGGGGCTGAGATAGGGCTAAGCAAGGGAATGCAGGGAGAGACAGGTGGAATTGAGGAGCCTTTGAGGGTTGATATGGAAACTTAGTGCAGTGGAAACCTCTTAAAATACATGATGGCGATCCTAATGAGGTCTCCTAATAATGGGCATGACAGAGTCCCAGCTAGCAATGTTTTGTCACCCAAGTAGTACTGGGACTGGGTTTATTCAATTGAGTTGTTGGCCAAGGGGATCCCATGGAAATCCCTGAACAACTCAGGCTGTTCCCAGGACAGTGGGTTGCTCTCCCCAAACTCACTACAGGTCCCCATTGCTGAGGACAACACCCACACAACTCACTGAATATGGAGAAGTCAACCTGGAGCCTACATGGAGCCATCACCCTTCCATTCTAGTGCCTTTGCTGTGGGAAGGTACTCTGCAAGCTACCAAAGAGGAATGTAAACACTAACCCAGCCACAAAACCTGTGACCTGCAATCTGTCCTGTCTGCAAAATATGCTAGGCCAGTGGTGGCAGCAGAATTTGTAGGAGTAACCAGCCAACGTCAAACTTGGTGTGCATGAGTTTGGGGTTGGGGAGCTGTGCTCGTCTGCCTGTACTCACCATGCATCAGAATGTCACAGTTTTCAGGAAGGACTGTTTGTTCTTGGGTCTGGCTTTCCAGCTTCAGCATTTCCATCTTGGGATGCAGTGTTTTACTTCCTACATAAACAGGTAGCATAAGGAGGACACTGCTGGTGCAAGAGAAGAAAGCCAACTGGGTTCCCTGTCTCAGTTTACAAGACTACGGGAAGGAAAGGGATTGTGCTGGGTTTAGGGAGACTAAACGACTTAGTCAGTCTGTGTGTTACTGTGCTTCGTCTTTGCTTCTCTTGACTCTTAGCTTCGTCCTTCTGTATACGTTTCCCAGGATTTTGGAAGAAAGGAGAGCTGCCAACTGTAGAGGGTTCAGACCCTTGTGAACACAGTGGAAAGTGTGTTTCCCCAGTTCCAGCTTTAAAAAAAATCTCAGGGAAGGACTCTGTGGCTTACGCTAATTATGATTCTGATCCTAACTAAACTACTGTGGCCTGAGAACTCAAAGTGCTGTGATTGGTTTTGCTTAGATCTGGCGTCACCTCCTGACATTTTGATGGAGGTTGTAGTTAGTGGGTCATATAGGAAGTTGATAGTTCCCTTGCCAATCAAATGATCAGAGAAACCACTTACCTTAAAAGAAATTGGGTCTAGTCATAGGAAGAGCAAGCTTTAATAATAAATATCTAATATTCTGTGAGTTGATATGAGAAAGACATCTGAAAAGAGCTTTTGAACAAACCAGGTGAAAAACATAATGAGTGGAGATGGAGAAACGATTTGACATTCCAGCATTTAAGAGGTGACATTCATGGAGTTATAAGCAAACTCTTATAAAATACAGTAGCTGTGCACTAACCAAGTAAGACGCTCTCTTTTTTGACCCTTTTGTCCTTTGCTTCCTGGGATACCATTTTGTTTTATTTTATTGCTACATGCATGTGCTTCATTTACATAGTTATTACCATTTGTTCAGTCATCTGAACATTTTCTATCTAGGACAGAGGACAGGACATATGGTTATTGACTTTTTGTGTTCTAAGTGATTAAACACAAAACTGCTTTCTTAAATGCATCTGTGACCTACCACCACACATAACCAAGTGGACATAAAAAGGCAGTTTCCATGGATATTGAGTAGGCTGGATAACAGACCTGGGAGCAGTAATATCACACGACCTAAACTAGGGGAATTTTCAGGTAGGAAATGGACTGGTGTTAGACTGTAATGGTAATGTAATGTATGCTATTGTAATGTATGGAGTGTAATGTATGCTATAGCATCATACTTGTCTGTAAGTAGAATTATTGTGTTCAAATGATACATCCCACAAAAGAACATAGTTTAATAGGATTATAGATGTATAATAGAGGTTTGTAATAGATGCAGACTATAGATTTATCTTTATATTGGCTAATGCAATACTGACCCACACTTTCAACAAGATTCATATATTGATGTGTAATATTTCTTTATGTAAGAGACAGAGTTGTAGTTTACTTGAAAAATCCAAGTTATCTTCTGGGCAACACACAGTGATTGCTGTCACAACTCTCAGCAGCTAAGGATGCCTCTATTGGGTCTACATAAGACTGGGCCCCTCAACAGTCAGGAATGGATGAAGGAGAGGCTCCAGGGGCCTACCCCTCACTGCTGAACTGCCTAGAATCAGAGTGTGGGGTAGGGAGTGTAATCATTGCTTTCAGTTGTATGTCGACCCACCCGGCTCCAATAGATCGTTCCAATCTAATGGTGACACAGATGGCCCTGGTTAAGTGGGTCACAACTCAAACCGAAGGTGGGATTCTGGGAAAGGGACTGGTGGGGTGGGGGTGGTGACAGGAATGAGGGAGAAAAGAGAGAGTGACTAGTTTATGTATATATAGTAAGATTTTAATTTGAGGCAAAACTATGTCAAAATTAGTGCCATACTCTGAAGAGTCAGCAGACCCTCACTTTACAAAAACCACCCGTTTGTGACAGAATTTGTGCCCAGATTCTTCATGTTACCTTCTAAGACTATGCTGGTTAGTTTCTGTCAACTTGACACAGATGTTGAGCTAGCTGGGAAGAGGGGAATTGCCTCCATCATGTTGGCCTCTAGGCAAGTCTGTGTGGCAATTTCTTGATTGTCGGCTGATATGGGAAGGTCCAGCTCCCTGTGGGAAGTACCACCCCTGGGCAGGTGTCCTGGCTTGTATTAGAAAGGAGTGGTGGCACAGGCCTTTAATCCCAGCACCCAGGAAGCAGAGGCAGGCCGATCTCTATGAGTTTGAGGCCAAACTGGTTTATATAGCAAGTTCCAGCCCAGTCAAAACTACATAGTGAGACCCTGTCTCAAAAAGCCAAAAGAAGGAGGAGAGAAGAAGAGGAGGAAGAAGAGAAGGGGGGAGAGGAGAGGAAGAGGAGGAGGAGGAGAAGAAGAGGAAGAAGAAGAAGGAAGAGAAAGGAGAGAGAAGGGAAGGAAGGAAGGAAGAAAGGAAAGAAAGAAGGAAGGAAGAAAAGAAAAGAAAGAAAGGCTATACAAGCTATGAAGAACAAGCCAATAATCAGGGTTCCTCCATGGTCTCTGTTTTAGTTCCTGCTTCAGGCTCCTGACTTGAGTTTTGTACCCTGACTTCCCTTCATGATAGAGTGTAAGTTATAAGTTGAAATAAATCCTTTTTGCTCCAAGTTTCTTTTGGTCATGGTATGTCTTAGTTATTGAGCAATTGATGTGAAGAGATACCATGACCAAAGCAACTTATAAAAGAAAGCATTTGTTTAGAGGCTTGGTTACAGTTTCAGAGGGTTAGTCCATTTCCATTATGGAGGGAAGCGGGGCACTGGAGTGGAGCAGTAGCTGAGAGTTTACATCTGATCCACAAGCCATGGGTAGAGAGAGAGAGAGAGACTGGACCTGGTGTGAGCTTTTGAAACCTCAAAGCCCACCCTACATGACACACCTCCTTCTCCAAGGCCACACACCTCTTAATCCTTCCTAAACAGTCCATCAACTAGGAACCAAACATTCAAGTATAGGGCCATTTTTATTCAAACCCCCACAGTGTATATCACAGGGAAAATGAAGCAAACTAGGGCACAAACCTTCAGTTGGGTATAATCTCTCTGCCTTCTTATGGTTACTCATCTTTTCTGAGTCATTCACTCTTTTCTGTCATTATGTAAAACCCATCATCCTTCAGGATTTAAGAACAATACACACTTTCATTCCCCCTTGAAATCTGTTTCCTTTTCAATTATTTGACTTTCTCCTTTTATATCCAGTATCTTGACATTTTACTTTTTGATAATGTTATTTTAAAGTCATTTGATTTTCATGTTCTTTACATCACTACGTTTATGGGGCCTTAAAGGCAAAGTAGTGGCTTCAGAGCTTTCTGCGTTGTTCTCAGGACCATCATTGGTACTGAAGCATTTACCGAGAGAATCAAATGATTATGTGTGGTGCTCTGTTCAGGGATTTACCTAATCTCTCTTGCAGAGATACTGCATTTTCCTTATTTGGAGTAGAAGCAAAGAACAATGATGTTGAAAATTTGTATTTCTTAGAAGCCTAAAATAGTTTTAAAAATTTATATTTTGAACCAATTTTTCTTCAATTTTAGGACTGTTGGGAAAAATCTTAATAGCTATTCGAGATGCATGTTTTGAAATCTCAGCAATACAGATGGTAAGTGGTTTGCAATGAGCCATAATGTATGGAAGAATTGTTTTTTAATAAGCCTTAAAATGTGTTTAACTGAATGTTCTAAATGAAGTGTTCACCATGCACTTGAGATTTGAGTTTATTAAAATTAAAGACATACAGATTCAATAGCCTGGCTAGATCTGGTGGATTAGGCCTTTGATCACAGCATTCTGGAAGGAGAGGTAGCAGTGTGTTTGAGGCCAGCCTGATGTATGTGCTGAGTTCCAGGCTAGACCAAACAACAACACAACAAAACAGCAACAAAAAACTGAACTCAGGCTGGGCAGTGGTGGCACACGCCTTTAATCCCAGCACTCAGGAGGCAGAGGCAGGCGGATCTCTGTGAGTTCGAGGCCAGCCTGGGCTACCAAGTGAGTTCCAGGAAAGGCGCAAAGCTACACGGAGAAACCCTGTCTCCAAAAAAACAAAACAAAAAAAAACCAAAAAAAAAAAAACTGAACTTGATAACTTTATAATAAAAACATGTTTTAATTACTTAGTCTATATAATAATTTACTGAGATACTAATATTTAGACAATAAACCTGATTTAAGCTTCAAAGTTTCTTAGAACTTGAAACTTCAGCTGAAAAGTAGGGGACAGCTATATTGGCCTTACAAATGACAAGTAAAATCAAAGTGAGGTGTGTCAATGAGCATTCTGTGTTCTACGTTTCTTAGCAAACAGTGAAGGAAGAATGTGATGTGAGTTCACATTCCTTTGGCACTCTCAACCTGGGGCTGGTTTCTAAACTGTCCCTTAAGTGTTAATGTATTTAATCTCCCCCATGGCTCTTAAGCCTCAAGCCTATACTCACTTAGAATTGCCCCCTCAGACATTCTCAGAAAGTCCTTGCCTGAAGCCATCACACATATTTTGGTAACAGGGGATACCTTTGTGCTGTACGCACTGGTACATTTGACAAGAAATCATTATAAATAATGTGAACCTATGATAGGACATTATAGGATAATGGTAAGTGCAATTGTTGGTGTCTAGAGTCAGAGACAGCATTTTCAGAATCTAGGGTCAACAGTTTTCTAGGCATGTGACCCTGGTCAGGCATCCTTAGCCTCGGCCATGAGGATGCTATTATTTGCCACTGTGGGTTTATGCTGTAGATTTAACAGACTTTTATTAAGTTATATTTTATGTCACATTTTGGTGCACTAATGGTAAAAGTTGAATGAATGTGGGATAAAGCCTTGAAATCAAACCAACTTCCCTCCCTGTAATGGTAATGCCGCCCATGCCGGTCAGTATTGATGTGAGTTGTTGACTGTGTAGACTGACATTTCTCAGTGATCTCCAGTCTTGACAGTTCTAGAGAAGCAAAGGAAAGGGGGTCAAATTCGGGCTCAAACACCCTTTCTTTAAATTAATGTTTTAGTTAGTGAGACTGTTAAACATAACAACATTTTATTCCTAACTGAATTTAAAACAAACCTTGATAAGAGGTTGTTCAGGTGTGTTTCATAAGTGTATATATCTTATTCACACTTGGTTTTGAAGGCTAGAAGGAAGTCTAGCTGACATGTCTAAGTGCTTTGTTACAAACTGGTTTTAGCGCTATTTTCCAAATGTTTGGGAGGGCAGTAATATAGCTTTCCGTTCTCTCTACAAGCTCTGAAGAACCTGTGCTTAGTAACATTTTTTCTTGTATGTCTAATCTACCAATAGACATCACTATATTGCCTATGCCTGTTTTGAAACCCTGTCGAGAATAGGGTTTCATTCCAAAAGTTGTAGAGTAGTGGGTGAGAGCATGGTCAGTGGGGTCAGATTCTGGGAGTGACAGAAGGTCAATTTGGAGAGGTCTCATGGTGCCTCTGAGTCTTAGCAGTAACATGCTAAGTACTTATGCCATAGGATTGTGAGAATTATATGAGATGGTACAGGTATAAAATCCAGTCCTGTATCATATGTTAAATACCCAGTAAATCTCAATAAATATAAAGTTATTATTGATCAGCTGGTCTTTAATAATACTTTCTTCTTCAAAGAACAAATTATCCAAGACTACATTTTGAGGTTAAAAGAAGAAGACAGGTATAGTGGCCAGTTGCTATCATTCCAGCACTTGGAAGGCTGAAACAGAACAGTCACAAGTTCAAGGATAGCCTGGGCTGCATAGTGTCTTTGGAGCCATTGTGGGGAAAAGACACCACATAGCAAAAAGTAAAAGTATGTGTCCAAGGAATGATAAATGCTGAATGCTAAGTTTAGCTCACTTGATTGGCTTACTTTTTTTTTTTTAATGTAGTTCAATATGGATCGGGTTAACGTCGAAGAATTCTATGAAGTTTATAAAGGCGTTGTGCCTGAGTATAATGTAAGTATCAAAATAAATATTAAATAATGCAACTGAAAACAATGTGTGTGTTTCAAATCTTGGAAATCTTATAATTATTGAAAGTATTTTTAAGGATTATTTATAAACCATATATCTGGCAAAGGATTAATATCCAAATCTATTAATAACTCGAACAACTGACTAGCAAGATGACCATTAACTTAATTTTTAAAACAGACAAAGAGCCAGGTAGTGATGCACGACTGTACCTAATGCTTGGGTGGTAGAAGCAGAAGGATCAGGAGGAGCTCAAGGCCAGCTTGGGCAGCATAGTGAATCCTGTCTCAAAGGAGGAGGAGGAGGAGGAAGAAGAAGAAGAAAATACAAAGAACCTGAAATGATACTTCTTAAAAGAAGGAATGTGATTGTCCAACAGATAAATGAAAGATGTTCAGCATGAGGTTGAAGAGCAGGCTCTGTGGTTAAGAGGACTTGCTGCTATTTCAGAGGGCCCAAGTTCAATTCCTAGGACCGCCAGTTATTTACCCTTTTAAAGCTTTTATTAGCCGATGTATAGAATGAGAATGATACAATATTAGAAGATTGTTGTAAGAATTAATTAGAGCAAATCATGTAAAGTGATCTCTTCATTGAGAGTACTTGGTAAATATTAGCTGCTGCTGCTTCTGTTACCGTGTAGTTTGGGAGTAGTCTTTGATAGTGGGTTTTTTTGTTGACAGTTTATACTTAACGTTCAAACTTACTTCAAAATTATCTAAAAAAGGATAGTTTTGACCTTATCCTGTTATCATGATAAGAGCATATGTTGATTGAACATCTACTATAGATTTTACAGTTTTGTGATAAAAGGCACATGATGTGCATTGATAGAAGTTAAGTTCTAGTGAAGACAGACATTAATTCAATCATGCCATGTACAGCTGACTGTCTTGGGTTAGCAAAAGACTTTTTAAAAAAAAATAAACAACCAAGTTTTTAGAAAATTTCTCCTTAACTAACAATTGGGAGGACCAAAACATTTTGAGTCAGTTTTTAAAGAAACACATTATGTGGTTGATGGCATTCTTTGCTCGGCGTCTGTTCATATCTTACAGACAGGGATTCTGGTATTGCAGTGGTTCTCACCTTCTTAATGCTGTAACTCTTTAATACAGTTCCTCACGTTGTGGTGACCCCCAGCCATAAAATTGTTGCTACTCATAACTATAATTTTGCTACTGTTATGAATCATATTGTAAATATCTGATATTCAGGATATCTGATCTGTGATCCCTGTGGTGGTCATGACCCACAGGTTGAGAGCCACTGTGGTATTGACTTCTCACAGTTCTCATTTGTCTGAAGAACTCTATGTCTTTGATTTTAAAAATATGTTGTGATTTGGGTACATGTTGTAGATGGGCAGGCCCTGCTGCTGCTGCTGCTGCTGCTGCTGCTGCTGCTGCTGCCTTTGCTCTCCTGTTCTGTAGTGTTTTGTTTCTCTTAACTTTTAAGATTTGTTTTGTTTCTTGCTGGTTGTGATGGACTCACTTATACTTTTCTTCCCTTTGTAGTCCTTTGTTGGACTTAGAGGTTTGTGGATAGAAATTTGGAGAACTTTTTATGACTTATGTCCTGAAATAGTTCTCTGTCAACTTTTCTTCCAGGACACCATGTTAGACAGTGTGACATTGTCCTACAATGCCTTGTTTCTCCTCCTTGTTGGTGCCCTTGCTTGTGTTGAAGCCGTTTCAAGAACCTGTTTCAGATTTCTCGATCTGCGGTATCATGTCCTGCTCTCTTCATCCAGAGCACTTTTTAGTTACATGTCTTTGATTTCATGTCTAGATTTGAGTCTTCTGTTACTTAGGTTTTCCTCCTAGTGTCTGTGTTTCTCCTATAACTTGAGCATGCAGGCTCATTTGTAACAGCTGTGCTAGCAATCTCGTGTTCATTACATTGCCCCTGTCTACTAGATCCCCGTCTACTTACTGACTTGTTCTTTGGTGGCTGGTATTCTGCTTCTTCTCGTGCCTGGTATGACAATTGGTTTACAGTGTATTGAGTGTAATGAAATGGGTTGTTTCCTGTAGAGAGTGCTGGGCTTTGCTCTGGCTTTCAGTTAAGTAACTTTGGTTCGGTTTGACTCTGCTGAGGCTTGCTTCTAAGCTTTGTAAGGTAAGTAGAGTCCACCTTATTACTTAGGACAGCTATGATGCAGAGCCCTTCTGAGGCCTCCACCTGATGTGGAGCCCCATGTATTATGAGGGCTTTCTACTCCATATGAGAGAAGCACTGACTCCTCTCAGCCATTTTGAAGCTATGGAACCTCCTGCTAATTTCACTTCACTAGTGAATATATTTTATGCACTATCCACCACCAAAAAAACAAAATGAAAACTCTATGACAAAGTTAGATGTAGAAAAACAATTAGCTTTATATCCTTCTTCCTAACTTGTGTGTCCATTACCTGCATTCAGTCCTTCTTCATCCTCTAATGTTTACCCTTTCTTGTTTTCTTTTCTACATGTTCTACTGTACCCACATGTATGTTTGGTTACATATATACGTATATTATTGGATATGTTTCAAAGATGAGGGAGAGACCCTGTGGTTTTTTTCTTTCTGATATCATGTGAGCTCACTTACTATTATATATTCTAATTTCATCTGTTATCCTGCAAATTTTGTGATCACCTTTGTGACTACATTTTTCTCTGCCGAATAGTATCATATATATATGTATGTATGTATAATTTTCATTGACCATTCGTTTGTTGGTGGACAGCTAGGTTAATTCCAATTCCTTGCTGTAGTGACTGCAGCAGCGGTGAGCATGGGTGTGGAAACGTCTCTGTGGTAGGGTGTGGAGTTCCTTTGTACTCTGCCCTGAAAACCCTGCCTGCTGGGCTCCCTAACTAAAGTCTGTCTCTGCAGCGCTGGAGGAATGTTGGGCTCTGCTGTACTTTCCTGTCTGCAGCTGTTTTCATGCAGCAAGACAGAGGACTCATCTGGTTTGCTGCACTTCCCTGCTTTCCCAAGAGTCACGGTCCTTTGGCCCCTACCATTCAATACACAGAAACTAGCTCATCTATTTTTTTTTCCTAGTTTCTAGATGTTACTCCTTGTTGCTAACCACATTATAGATTTTTTTTTTAAGGTCCTCCAGGAAAAATCACCACTATTTAATTTTAGGAGTATTAGTTTGATGAAAATGTGCCTCGGGACAGAGGGCATCTGAAAGGAAGACGTGCTGGAACTGATTGTAGGGGATGAGAGGAGGCAGAGCATGGCCTCAACTGCTAATGATACTAGCCGATGAAGTGAGGAGACAACACTTTTGACGCAAAGGTGGCCAGCTGCAGGAAGTGCCTTTGTCCGGGACACAGATGGGAAGGAGGCAAAGCTGGCCATTTTCAGACTGGAAATAGTGGGAAAGTAGTGCAAGTAAAAGAATCGGGGTAAAATAGTCAGTTGTTTTAACTCGTTTCTTTTCTCTTACATTGTCTATCATAGGACATGGTGACAGAAATGTGCTCCGGCTCTTGCGTAGCCATAGAGATCCAGCAGAACAATCCTACAAAGACATTCCGAGAATTCTGTGGACCTGCTGATCCTGTAAGTCTTTAAACTATTGCTCTATTTTGTGTCGTGGATTAACTAAATACTTCAACAAATTCAATTTTATAAATTATATAAAAGTGAATATGTGCAAAAATTGCTCAAAATAGTGTTTTACAAAAGGATAATTCTCATCTACCTAGTGACAGTAGAGAATGGACAGAGTATTATTTACTATGGCACTGTTTTCTTGTTTCCATTTGCTAAATTATAAGTCAAGGCTGGTAATTTTTTTTTTTTTTTTTTTTTTTTTTGGTTTTTCGAGACAGGGTTTCTCTGTGTAGCTTTGCGCCTTTCCTGGAGCTCACTTGGTAGACCAGGCTGGCCTCGAACTCACAGAGATCCGCCTGGCTCTGCCTCCCGAGTGCTGGGATTAAAGGCGTGCGCCACCAACGCCCGGCGGCTGGTAATTTTTTTAAACCTGGAAATAAAATTTTTTCTAAGATATTATCCTTTCAAATAGAGTATAAAATTAAATATGAAAAATATCGATATGGTGGCTGTGTTCTAGATGCATAAGAACATATGAGCAGCTGAACTTATCTAAGTGGGATAGAACAGTGATGTACAAGTACATGCATACAGAGCTTCTAGAACAATTGGACTTACAAAGGAAACGACAAATAAAGACCGAACAATTGGTAGTTGAGGCAAACTTAATGTTGAAGAATTGTGTGGTAAGAGAGCAGCTAAGGTAAAGGCAATTTTAAACCATGTTAGAGGAAGAAAGATTTGAAGGAAAAATCAAGTGCAAGAAAGACAGAAGGGTGTGAAAAGGCTGTATCACAGGCACAAAGACAACGGTGAGGGGCGACGAACTTTCTGGGATACACAGAAGGTCATTTCCCTGGCTTCAGTGAAAGACGGTTTTGGAAGCATGAGGAAGTAAGTATTTTCCTAAGTAGAGGAAATAAGGTAGAAAATACAATTCTTATATATTAGGAAAGAATTCTTTATATGTAACTCAATTTTAAGAATTATTACAGAATTTTTTCTTTGGTACAACTGAAGCAAATTAAATTGGAAGAGATTAAAGAAAGGAATTCTAGAAGTAAAAAAGGAACAGACCTGACAATATCTGGCCTCCTTTGTGTCTTTTAGGGAAAAAGGGTAGAAATGATACATGGGTTGTGAAAGGTGATGCTTAGTGTAGAGAACACTGGGAGAGAGCGGTGCTGATGCTGTGTATTTACTGAATGTCAATCATGACACATTAAGAAAGGATACCTTTGACCTGAGGAGAAAGCCATGTTGTTGGTTTTAATTTCCACTTTGTTTGATGGCCAAATGGGGCTTTTGTTAATTTTTGAGAAAATTAAAGTCTGAATGATCAGCTGACAAAAATAGGAAAAATTAGAGAAATAAAAATAACAAAAAAAGAAACAAATTAAGCTTTTTCATTGTTTTATTTTCTGATATACACAGTAAATAATGATTGAACTTATACTGGCACTTATGGATATAAAGATAGAAGCTTCGATGAGGCAAAGTGGGACACATGATAGTCTGACGACATGGGAGGGTCATTTGAGCTCATGAGTTTGAGGTCAGCTTTGGGAACACAGAACAGAAACTTCAAAGAGTTTTCAGCATATCACTTAACCTTCATAAGTGGTTAGTTTTCATGCATTGTTGCCATCCCCTTGCTAGATATTTACAGATAAAATGGAAATGCAGAATTTTAGCATAAGAAGCTCAGCCTAAGGATGGGTAGTAAGGGAGCTTACGGAAGAGCATGGCATCTGAATGGAGTGTGATGGATGAGTACGTGATAAAGGGGGAGATGGTGTGATTGAAATCATAGGTGAAAGGCAAAGCATCACTTTACAGCAAGCTCTTTCCTTCTTAAGGTACTCAAGTACAGGCAGGTAATGGCCGAGGAAGTGCTCACTGAGGAAGGGTTGGGGCCTGAGCACATGGGTCTCCCGTAGACATGACAGTACTAAAAAGGAAAACATGGTGATTCTCTTCCTTTACAGATATTTATTCAGTGAACATTTCTTTTTTTTTTTTTTTTTTTTTTTTTGGTTTTTCGAGACAGGGTTTCTCTGTGTAGCTTTGCGCCTTTCCTGGAGCTCACTTTGTAGCCCAGGCTGGCCTTGAATTCACAGAGATCCGCCTGGCTCTGCCTCCCGAGTGCTGGGATTAAAGGCGTGCGCCACCAACGCCCGGCTCAGTGAACATTTCTTGTTGGAGTAGTATGTGCAAGCTGCTAGGTTCTGTGGCTGGGGCATAATGAAAATGACTAAGCTAAGTTCCTGTTTTTTAGAAGCTCAGTCTCATGGTTTAGTTTGGAGATTTTTCTGTTCTTAGATATTGCCTCCAGAAGGTGTAGTTGGGATTACTCCGCTGTGGGTTTTGATTTTGTGTTTTTCATTTTCGCTGTTTATAAACTGATACTAGATCTTAATAAGTACATGTATTATATTGTATCACAATTTTGACTAAAATATTTGAATATCAATCCTACATATTTGTGCATTTTAACACATGGCCTTGGGGAAAGTTCATAGACTTCATCAGATTTCAAAAAGAGGTTGTTGGGGCAAGGAGAGATAGAGAATCCTTGTCCTAGAGAACAGGAGAGCCACAGAGTTCCAGTAAGGATTCCTGGAACTAGAAAATGTTATCTTAGCCCATGGACGTTTTACACTTTGCTCCTTTGCTAGCAGTACTCTTCCCTGCTCTCTGGCCCAGTCCTCCAAGATATCCCTAATATACCTCAGCAAATCCTTCTTCATCCTCTTAACTTCCGCTCCAACTCTCCCATTTATATTACATTAATTATGTTAATTAATTGGTTATTTGGGTGGGTTCATTCTTTCTTCATCTGCCAAGTATTTTGGGGGGCCCTCTCGTACATTCAGTACTTTCCTAGAGACTGGTGATATAGCCATCAACAGACAGTAGCCCTTGCCCTCATAGAAGGTAGAGTCTCCTGGAAGGGACGGACCATGAACAGACCTTAAAAAGTATAAATATACTGTGTGCCATGGTGGCAAACGCTGGGTGTGTGTGTGTGAGAGAGTGTGTGAAACAATGCAGGGACAAGAGATGGAGTTACCAGGAAAGGAAGGAAGAGAAAGGTGGAAGCTTACAGAGTTGACAGGTGAGGGGAAGTCTCTGAGCAATCCAGACAGAGGGAACAGCAAGTGCCAGAGCTGGAGTACACCTGGTGTGTTACAAGAGCGCTGTGGCGAGAGTGGGGGAAGAGATGGGAAGGAGAGTAAGCAACTGAAGGCCTTTAGCTTTTGCTCTGTGGAGGCGGGAAGCCATTGCAGAGGCTATCAGAGCAGCATCCGGGCCTCACACATTTCCATGGGCCGTGTCTGGCTTCTGTGGGGTCAAGAGCAGGAGGAAGGGTGCATAATGCATAGTTGCTTTGTAGTCGGGCTCAGAAACAGAGCCACCTGCAAATGCTTCTTGCTTCTTTCCCAATAAAATGAAAAATAAACCTGCATGATGCTCACGTCAGCTAATGTGATCATGCTTCTTAGAACAGTGCCTAGTGTGTTGTATTAACAGCTCATTTTCCTTCCTGTTTTTGAGTTCTTAGGGAATGTGCCATGAGGCACCACACAGCAGATGGTGGGCAGCATGGGAAGACTTGAGTGAGCTTGGGGGTGACTTCGCTTTTAGAACTTGATTTTACAAGAGTAGTTGAGTAAGTTAGGACATGCTCTATGCTGCCTTTGGAGTGAGAACCTTATTCCTTCAGAGAAGTATGTGTTAGTTGTAGTAAAGCTAAAATTACATGAGATTAGGAGGAGACTACTGACATCGCCCCAATTAGAATGTAAAGAATTAAGAAATTAGTGGGGGGAAATGCTACATAAGTAATTATTGTTTCTTAAATAAACTGCATTGCTTTATTTTGTTAAGGAACAGTTAAAAGCAGACCTTATGCTGAAATAATTACTCTAACACTAGTAACAGGTGTCTCTCTGTTACTATACTATTGCTGTAAAGATACACCATGACGAAGGCAATTCTTATAAAGGAAAGTATTTAATTGAGGACTTGCTTATAGTTTAATCATGGTGGGGAGCATGCCGACATGTGGGCATGGTGTTGGAAAAGAAGCTGAGACCTGCATCCTGATCCAAAAGCCCACCCCAGTAATACACTTCCTCCAACAAGGCCACACCTCCTAATCCTTTTCAAATAGTGCCACTCCCTGATGACTAAGCATTCAAATATATGAGCCTATACGGGTCACTCTTATTCAAACTACCACGATATGTTCATAGGGCTTCTGTTTTGATCCACATAGAACCATCCCATGGAGGATCAGAAAATTCATGGGAAACTTTTTTGTTTACACTCTTCACCCTTCTTATTTTGTGTATTTTAAGAAGGAAAAGAAACTTCCAGTGGAATTATATCATCTGTAAAGAGAGCAGACTGGCTCAAGGAACTCCTCACATTTAAGAGCTTCAACAGGCATAAGTTCAAAATTGAATAAAGCCAAGTCAGGTATTTATTGAAGTTTAATAGCAGTCAGATATTGCTGGAGATGTCTTGTTATCTGTTAAGAAGGAAAATAGAAGTTGACAGGCAATAGGAAAATAAATGGAGGGTTAGTAAGCGCTTTCAGGGAGGCATGAAGTATATTAAGACTCTTTTTTTTAATTGAATGATTCCATTTCTTTTGATTAAATACCAAGGTTTCACAGAAGTTTTGATCTAAGTGGGCAAATCATACAGAATGGAATTTCCCCAAGGTGAAATGAGGATCTACCCTTTCAAGTCAAGGGATAATGTGGTAGTTTGAATGTAATTGTCCCCCCTAATCTCATAGGGAGTGGTACTACTAGGAGGTGTGGCTTTGTTGGAGTGAGTATGGCCTTGTTGGAGGAAGTGTGTCACTGTGGGAGTGGGCTTTGAGGTTTCCAATGCCAGGATACCACCCAGTGTTTCAGTCGACTTCCTGTTGCCTACAAGATGTAGGACTCTCAAGCTACTTCTCCAGCACCATGTCTGCCTGCATGCCTTCATACTCCCCATCATGATGATAATGAACTAAACCTCTGAACTGTAAGCAAGCCACCCCAGTTAAATGTTTTCATTTATAAGAGTTGCTGTGGTCTTGGTGTCTCTTCACAGCAATAAAAACCCTAACTAAGACAGATAGCATATAGGTAGTAAAATTAGAAAATTCAGTTTTGAAACATTGGATGGACCATTGTAATAGATAATAAGGTTACTGAGCTCATAACGAATAATATATTTTAATTCTTCTTAATTTGTAAATCAGCTGGAGTATAAGGTACCTGATTTAGTCCTAATAGTGATTCAGTGAGATACAGATGCCATTATTTACTGATATTACTGTTATCCCATTTTATCTACAAGGAAACAAAGCACAAATAAATCTGCACCAATCTCTGGACCATTCTCTACAGTCAGGCACCTCCACCAGACTGTCCTGTTGGGTTAGGAATGAGCATGTCATTATGGCGAAGGTTCTTAATACTCAAGGGGCTACATCCTGAGCCCTTCAATCTCCAGTTTTCACACAACTCTAGCAGATAGCTTGACTACAGATATGTGTGATCACCAGCAGAGCAGCAGAGTCCTTGTGATATCAGAGGCTGAGCAATCTGTAGGAGGTGCTCTCTTGTTCAGTTGGCTACCACTCACTGGCTTCTGCCATAGTACAAACTGGTGCAGAGCACATAGCTTTTTCCTTGAGTGGTTGACACTGCCAATGTTAATGTCAACAGGCATGGTGGCACACACATGTGTAGTCTCCATTGTTGGGAGGCAGAGGAAGAAGGATCATGAGCTCAGGGCCAGCTTCCACTACACAGTAAATTCCAGCCAACCTGTGCTACATGAGACCTTGTTTCAAAAAACCTGTAAAGGCCAAGGCTTGGTTAATTACTGAGATATCCTGGTGATTTTCTAAACTTGTTCCTTTCTAAATTTCATTCTTAATTATTGCTTTTATTTATTCGACCATGTACTAAGTGCTATTTATGTATCAAGCATTTCTAGTCCATGGGATGCAGTGGGGCTAGAGAGACCGACACAAATCCACTGTCTGGCAGTCTTTGTTTTACAGGTAAAATAAGTACAGTGAAAAGGGACATGATATGGGGAATGAGGAAGAAATGCCTGTCTAAAGATGGACAGCAACCATGGTCCTTAAGAGTCCTTCTCCTACCAGTTCAAAAGCAACAATTGTGCTTCTAAACCACAGTGTTCTCCCTTAGGAGAAGTCAAGAGTAGCATGGAGAAGAGAATGTAGTTAGGAGGACATTCTCAGGCACTCTTAGTGCTTAGCAACAGCAAAGTACCATCCACACATCATCCACTATTCTTTCGCAGGAATCCAAGCTGGCACATTTTTTGTGCTTACTAGTATTTGGGTTTGAATGTGCCATTCTCGAAGAGATCTAGCTCACCTCCTACCTCCATGGACAGTCACAACATTCTCATACTCTTCGTTACTTATGGTTTATGTTTCACTGTAATAAGTGTCAGCATCTGAACACTGTACACTGGCTGCTTACTGGACACTCCCTTTGATTTCCTGCTGCCACCCTATAAACATGGGAAAGGAAAGGAGTTTTGTCTTTTCTTTCACTGACATTTTCAGGACATGTAGTATCTAACAAATAATATATGTTTTGGAAATAATGAATGTTAGTTCAAGTAATTCTTTATTTCTTTAATGAATATTAACTAATATTAAATAATAAATATTAAATAATTTAAGATCTCTTGAGGCTGAAAATGTAACTCAGTGATAGAGCAGTTGCCTAGTATGAGTGAGGCCCCAAGTTCAATCCAGCACCACAAAAAGGTACCTATTTTTCTTTCCATTGTTAAAAAGTTACAGCATCCTTTGCCCTAGAGTCACCATATTCCAGTCAGACATGCCTTATAACAGTCAGAAGGCAGGACTTGAGTTTTTCTAGAATAGTGCACACTGGGATGAGGTACAGCACCAGCTGGGGCTGCTAGCATTTAGGAATCCCCAGAGGCCAGCGCACATGTGCCAGCTTTATGTGCCGGCTCTATCTCCCTAACACACACGTGCTGTTCGTCAGCTTCAAATGTCAGCTCCCAGAGGCACTGCTTAGGACAGTAGACTGTGCATTGAGATGGAAGGGAAATATGCATAAACCTTTTTGAGACTCTAGGAAATGACCAATTTTGGATACAAAAGACCTCGTCACTTTACAAGTCTATTTGTGGGTAAAAAGCCAACCACATTAGCTCCAGGTTTGAGTCCAGACTCAGTTACTATTAGTGTGAATAATACTGAGCCATGATGTTCTCAGGATGTGGTCAGTAAAGCATTTTATTTATATCTCCATGAGACAGTCCTAACACTTGCAAGGCCAAAGAGAAGGACTTAAAGAGCCCTCAAATGTGACCATGTAGGCATATATGACCCTTTCTAATTTTGAATGTTGATTTTTTTGTTTGTTAATGCCAGATAATAAGCAAAAATCATTATTTCTATATAGTTAATTAAAAACATGATATTTTTGAAAGCACTTAATTCAAATATAATGAAAATATTCACTCATATGATTTAGGAACCAGTTATTCATATTATGAAAGAAGTCTGTACTTTTCATAAAAGTACTTTAAAAATATGTCTTACATTTTAAATAAAACTCAAGCTCAACACATTTCACATAAAAAGTGACAATAAATATGAATGAATGACTGGGGTGTCATGTGTCTTTTCTCCCTGATTTATCCTATTAATTAGTGGAAATGGACTTTACCTTATTTTTTAGATAAATACCAGATTAGATGAGATTGTGTTTAAATAATTTCTATTTCTGGTTTTTCTAGACTCAGACATAAAAGCAAAAGCCTCAGTACCCAAGTTATCTAGTGTTTTTCCAACTTTTGCCTTTGTTCAGGGCAGTCTAGCTCCAGGGACGAATGGTTTTCCCAATAAATCCTAAAACCCAGGAGTAAAGTCTCATTTCAAGGGTTATGTGTAAGCTGTCTCCCTTAGCTGCAATTTTGTTTTCAACAGTTTCAGTTTTTCATCATCAGCCATGGTCCAAAAAGAGTACATGGAAAATCCTAGAACTATGACCTTTTTTTTTTTACAATAGGCTATTACAACTTTCTGTATTACCCTAGTTAGTAATCTCTTACTGTACTTACTTGACAAAGTCAACTTTATTAAAAGTTTTTATGTATGGGAAAAACAGTGCCAGGTTTCATGCATCTGCTGGGGTCTTATCCCTTGAAGATGGAGGATTAATAGATGCTTACAGAAATCCTATAAAATCTTTTCTTCTCCTTTTGGTTGAACTGGAAGGTGGACAGTAAGAGTTCAGCAGTGAGCATTCGTCTGTGAGCGTTAGCAGCAGCCAGGAAACCGGTGCTCCTTGCTTTCTGCCCAAGTATAGCATGCATTATAGATGCTCCTAGGAGATTATGCTTACTGCAGACCTTGGCTGCCAGTCTTCAAGTATCTATGTAGGGCTGCTCTCATCTTCTGCTTGCTTTGAGAGGAATAGCTGGCTTGCTTCCCTGCCCCCCCCCCCCGGAAGTGCAAGTACCATGTGTTGTTTGGAGTGAGTCAACTTGACCTATGTGGTTTTTGTATTGCTCTCTCCCCAGACTTCCAAATCTCTCCTTGACTCTGATCCTCACAAGTGAAGTCAGATAACAAAAATCAAAGGAGCCATCTCCGTTCTGTTAGAGATGGAAAGGAGCAGACTTACTTCTTAACAAAAATCAAAGGAGCCGTCTCTGTTCTGTTAGAGATGGAAAGGAGCAGACTTACTTCTTAACAAAAATCAAAGGAGCCGTCTCTGTTCTGTTAGAGATGGAAAGGAGCAGACTTACTTACTTCTTTGGCTTTCTTCCTAGTTACTACAGTGGCTCGTCAGCTACTCAGGTCATGTCAACTAATTCATAATCCAGGTCACTCTCCAAATGAGCAACATTATGGAAAAGAACTAAGACTCAAGAAAACAAAACTTGATTATCATTTTTGTTTTTCTTGTTTTCAGAAATAAACACTCTAATTTTGGTTTTAAACTGTTGTGTTTATGTATATTTTAAAAATGAGATTAAAATATCCAATAGCTAATACATTGTAACACCCCACTTAATTAAGTTTTACACTCATTTTATTAAATAGACTTCTGCAGGGCGGGGGAAGTGGCTGTCTTGGTAAAGTGCTTTTGGCCTGAGCTCAGTCCCTAGAACTCATGAAAGAAAAGCCAGGTGCTGTAGCATGGTCTTGTAATTCCAGGAGTAGAGAGGTAGAGACAGGTGGGTCTCTGATGAGCAGCCTAGCTTCCTTCATCAGCTCCTGGCTAGTGATCTTGCGGGCGCAAGAATATAGCATAGAGATTCAGCTGTGTATTCAAGCTGAACTTTGACCAGTCAAGGGTCTGTCAAAAGCAAAGCCATTTATTATGAATATTTGGTGTTACCCAACCTTTAATATTTCAGCTGTCTTCTGCTATGAAGTCCTTGCATGCCCAGACCTATTGGTAAACAGTTCAGCTCCCCAGATCTGCTGAACCTACTAAGTTACTAACTACCCTGCTGAGCTTAGGAGACAAGCTGGCGGGAGACACACAGCTTTGTTTCCTGTGCTAATGAAGCTCAGACCATCCCCTGGCCTTGAGGAGGCCTAGTGGTTCTCCAGAGCACTTTGAGAACAAAAGAGGTTTTTACATATCAAGGTGAGAGATAAAACAACATTCCTGAGGAGGCAGGGAACCCAAGAGCCCAGGGAAAGAAAGGACAGGCATTTTCTGTAGACAGGGACAGAACAGCAAGGCGAGAGAGAGGAGAGGATGACAGAGGTTCTGTAGAGGGCAAGCAGATCTCCAGTAGAGTTTTCTGAGGGCCAGGAGTAGAGAGCAGCGGAGATGGAGAAAGAGGATACAGAGGACAAAGGTGAGGCTGAAAGCATAGGAGTTAGTCGTTAGTAGGACTATGAGCTGGGGAACTGGACGGAACTGTAGTTATGGAAACAGGATTTCATTCCAGAGAAATAGAGTAGACAGATAGAGAGGTTGTTATGTCTAGAGTTATTCCTGCCCTGAATGCCTGGTGGAATTTGATATGGATTCACAACACGTCCCCATGGTTAGGCATGGTCACGCATGCCCGGCGGGACCTAGTCACTTCCGCCTAGTCATTTCCAGGTCAAAAGTGTGACCAGGACCCCGTGGCTTGGCGTGGTTGCGTAAAGCGCGCGGCGCAACCATGTGATCTACATGCGTGCGTGGAATAGCCACATGGGCCTGTGTGCGCAGGCGCGGCCCAGCCTTTATAAGCCGGTGCCATGATTCCCGGTCCCACTTCACTCACGTGTCTTTCTACAGGCCTGTGCACATCTGTGCTTCTCCCTTATCTTAATAAAACTCTTGTTAGTGGATTCTGTCGTGTTTTGTAACGTTTCCTCAAAAGGTAAGAGCACCACAAAAGAAACAACAGAACTATAGCTGAATTGACACAATTTTGTCTTAGAGGAATAAAGTTAATAGACATTAAGAACATAGTGTACGTAGATTTTTTTTCCCCTAATATCCCATGCCGGCCATAGCAAAACCCCCTTGGACCCTGGGGAATCGATATAGTGAGAGAGAGACCCTTCTCAAAAAAGTAGTAGTCTGAAGGGCTTGAAGAATAACACCCAAACTTGTTCTCTGGCCTCCACGTGCACACACACATGTACACACACATATATATACACATGCACGTGTGCACACAAAAAGACTTGTTAACATGGTTATTAAAAGCTAAAAAGCCGGGCTGTGGTGGCGCACAACGTTAATCCCAGCACTCAGGAGGCAGAGGCAGGCAGATCTCTGAATTTGAGGACAGCCTGGTCTATAGAGCTCTTTCCAGGACAGCCAGGGCTACACAAAGAAACCCTGTCTCAGAAAACAGACAAAAAACTGTGTGGAGCTTGGCTCATCTTCCCGCTGTTGCTGATTTTCTCACCCATCCTTGTAGACGGCAAGACTGTGCTTATGTCTGAATGTTTGCGAGAGTTTGTATTATTACCTTCGAATCTGTTTCTGAAGGTGAAGTTACTGAATTGAGATAAAACATGTCCATTTAAAATGTATTTTGTTTACTCTTTCTAAAACCATAGTAGCATAAGGGAGAGATGTTTAAATTATTGCATGGTTCCTTTGCTTTTTTCTCTGAGTAACAAGATGGATGCTGATTCCTAAGGCACATTAATATATGAAAGAATGAGTTGGGATTCAGAATACTAATTAACCTGGGGTGGTTGTAAGCAGGAGGCGCAGCCGGGAACAGCATTTGTCCACATACATTGTGCCTCTGTCCTCAGCTTGTCACAGTTGACACATTAGGCTGTGCAGAGTGTGCATAAGCAGCTCACACATGAATTTTTATTAAGAATGAATGGCTGTTCACCAAACAGAAATGTATCTTCTATGTCTTTGCCCCTACGTAGAGAGTTTTATTTGCCAAACATACTATATTCTGTTCTCTGCACTCTGAGTCAAACCAACAAAAAGAGTATAAGAAAAGGAAAGCTGATTAGCCAGTAATCTATTAGCGTAAGTACTGGGAGTAATAGATTTTGAGAATTTATTGAATTGCTGCATTTCAAATTTCTTCTTTAATTACATTTGAAAGCAGAATCCATATATAAACAATTACATTTTTAAATGGTTGAATTCCATAAGTCCATGTATCATTGCACTGATTTAAAAATAGGATTTTCTGTAACCTAGCTTATCAATCATCAGGAAACAAATGAGGAAAAATTCTGGAGAGAATGTGGAGGGAAAGGAGCCTTGATTCACTGCAGGTGGGAGTGTAGACTGAGACAGCCTCTATGGAAGCAGTGTGGTAGCCTCTCAGAACACAGAAAACCGATTTACCTTGTGACCCACCCTTGTCACTCCTGCACAGATATCCAGTGAGCTCTACAGCCTACAGAAAGACTTGCACACGTGTGTGCTGCAGCTCTTTTCACAATAGCAAGGAAGCAGAGTCAGCCTAGATACCCGTCAGTGGGTGACTAGATAATGAAAATGTACACACACACACACACACACACACACACACACACACACACACACACGACGGAATTTCATGCCATTGTAAATAGAAATGAGATGATGGAGTCTTCAGGGAAATGGATAGAACTGGAAAATATTATGTAAGCAAGACTACCTAGGCTCAGAAATATGAATACCGTGTTTCCTTTCATATGCAGATACAGCTTCTAAACATTAATATATGTATTCAGCTGGGAGTAAGTTTGAGAGAAGCCAGGATACTAGAAAGGGACCCATGAGGTGGGATAAAAGAGGCTTGAAGGGAGAGTTGTGGGGCTGGCAATAAACACAAGCTGTGAAGGGGGGAGGGGAAGTAACAGGAAGGAAGCATAAGACAGGAGGGACATGGAGGAAAGCAGGACACTGTTCTTGTCACTGTTTCCTCAGTACTGTATTTATATAGCGTTTTCATTGTATTAGATATTGTAAATAAAAATAATGAAAGATACTGTAAAAGAAAAGATCGATTAAAGGGTAAAGAATTAAAATAACTACACAAAATATTTCCATACTAATAAATGTTTGTGTTATTTATGACTTGTAATTTCTGGAGGCTTTTTTCATGTTTATGGAAAAATGAGCCAAAAATCAGCCTTTTTTTTTCTAATGAGTCACTTATCAACAAAATATCATAGTATAAAAAAAAACAATAATGATGAATAAGTAATGCAAATAGTTTAAACAGGAATCTCACTATTTCAAATGGCTTAATAATATAAGGTAAATAAATCTTTCAAAACTTGAAATAATGAGTGACTAAAATGGCATTGTATGCTTTTTAAACATTCATTGTGAGAGGACTGCACCAGAGAGTTCTTATAGGGGCATAGTTTCCAAAATGCCTGCTGACATGTGACGCTTGTACTGGAAAGCGACTTTGTATCTTGAAAAACTTACACCACCATCCTTCATGTGTGCATTCATTTCAGACTTCCTTTTTCAGTAAAAACTTAGGGCAGCTTTTAAATGTATACAATATAATAGATATAAAATAAGTGAAAACATCAGGTCATAGGGCAAATGGGGCTCAATGACGCAGTGGATGCCAGAAACCCTGCCTTTATATTATGTAGTTGGAAGTAATATAATTTGCTGTTTAGATTTACCAACAACCAAATTCTATGAATTCATTGGGCGTTAAACAAATGGATTGTTTACCAAAAACCCAAGTTTTCCTAAGAGAATTTCTTCCTGAATCTCAGGAGAACACACCATGTGGCCCAGCACTCACTGTCCTCAGTGATAACCAATGTCCCAACAAGAAGCTGATGGTATCACCCAAGTGAGTCACAAGTATAAAAGAAGTCAACAGTATCTGGCCCCACCACTGTTACGGTATTTCTGCATATGCCTCTGAAAGAAATGATGGATGCATTTTATTTCCTTTAACCACTTCTTTTTTAAAAAAGATTTATTTATTTATTTGTTTGTTTGTTTGTTTGTTTATTATGTATACAGTGTTCTGTCTGCATATGCACCTGCAGGCCAGAAGAGGGCGCCAGATCTCATTATAGATGGTTGTGAGCCACCATGTGGTTGCTGGGAATTGAACTCAGGACCTCTGGAAGAGCAACCAGTGCTCTTAACTGCTGAGCCATCTCTCCAGCTCGGCCTTTAATCACTTCTATATAGATTGCTTTTCTAACTCTGATTTTAATAAGTACTAAGTAACAGTAAGTTCAAAATTAAACTCCCTGGAGAACAGCTACAGTGTGGTAATTGTTGATCCTTATGAAAGGGCAGAGCGAGTGCTTCTCTCCTTAGCTGAGCTAGATGTGTTTCTTGGAGACTAGGGAGCATAGCATGGTCATACAGTCAAATGGATGGATACCCTTGGTGAGTGGCCACAGGAAGGAATACACCCAGAGGCAGGACCTGGATTCATCTTGAGTAACTTGCTGTGTGGACATGACTGGATTGTCAGGTTTCAACTCTGTACTGAACAGATTATGGCACTATCATTTTAGCCTGAAATTTAAAGATAGCCGAACATTTGGGACCCGCTTCCTGTCGTTTGCCATAAAGCACGCTCATTCAAACAAGGCAGAACAAAAAACAGTAAAATAGTCGTAGGATATCTGTCCTCAAAGGCTGATTTTTCTGATGCGTCCTCTGAGAGATGCACTTCTCGCAAAAGATACCTTCAGGAGTTTGAGTGAATTTATTTATTGTACGTATGAAAAATAGTGCAGGTCTACACTCTCAGATGGTGTGTTCTAGTTACCCCGTGGGTTCCTATAGTGGTATTCTATTTGTGCTGAAATGTGATTTTATTTGTATGTTAATAAATAAAGTTGCCTAGGGGTCAGAGCTATCAGCAAGCCATAGCGAAAGCCAGGGCGGTGGTGGTGCACGCCTTTAATCCTAGCACTCGGCAGGCAGAGCTAGGTAGATCTCTGTGTGTTCAAAGATACAGCCAGCATTGGAGACACACGCCCTTAATCTCAATACCAACCATAGAAGACTTGGAGGTCTGTATAGAGAGGCAGTGACGAGGCAGTCACGTAGTTGGGTTTACAACCAATGAGAAGGAAGAACAGAACTCTTATTTTAAAGGCGAACGCACAGGGAGTAGTTCCTTTTCGGAGAGGTCTCTTGGCGGGAGAGGCTAGCTGGCGGAAAGCGGGTAAGACTCTTAGCTCTGACCTCTTTGGCTTTCATCTTTACATTGGCTCTGTGTCTCTTATTTAATAAGGCAGTTGGTTACATCTACAGGTTCCCATGAAGCTGTCCACTTGAGAGCTGTACAGGGCTGTAGAGAGCCGGGGCCTGTGGGGGCTAATTTGTTACTTGTGCAGGTCTCAGGTTTCAGTCAAGACTGAACCTGGGAAAGCTTCATCCAAGAGCAGCAGTGAGAAGTAGCTGCAACTCTGTATGCAGTAGCAATACTGGAATGTTCTTGAGGTCCTATGTGTACGTTCTGGTCAGTGTGCTGTATTTCTCAGAGTTCCCAGGTAACGCTTTGCAATTCAGTCTGTGTAGAGGTTTTGGTGCTCGAGTTTTTAGAAATATGTGTATTTCCTAAACCATAGTGCATAGTGTTTGAATACTTAGAAGGATCAGTGCAATGCAGACATCGTATGTAAAGTAAATCCTTGTGTGGGATGTACCGAATGCTATCAGAGGTATTAAAATAGATTTTCCACCTCTGGGAAGAAGGTCATAAAAGTTACACACTTACTGAAAATCAGTTAAGCAACTACTATATACTAGGCAAAGTGTGCCATTTAGGATACGACACAGAACAGTAAATAAATAGGTACTCGGTGTGGGCTTTAAAATGTTGGACTAGCCCAGTGTTATCTAGTCTGGATGTCTGGGACAACAGTGGATGAGGGAAGAGAAGCTGAGTTGGTGAGTGGCCGAGAGTGGGATGTGGGGAAGGTGATATGACATGTGACATCCAACAGTGTGAGTGCTGGGACTGGACTTGCTCAGCATTCAGCCCAGTCACTATTGGGTGGCAGTTCTGAAGTCACGTTTCCTGTTGTTTTCTAAGATATTCAGATATATCGAAATTAAAAGTTGGCATTTGTTTTTTAAATGACTACTTTGTTCCAATTGTATAAGAGAAAAAGTGAACTTTTGTAATAGGCCCTGAGCAGTGCTTTGGTGGAGAAAAAGCAGTGACCAAATAATCTAGATGAGAATGAGAAGATGGAGTGAGCTGGTTTTTGTTTTTTCCTGTAAATTTGGTAGGGGAAAAAAACTCTCAAAGAAGACACTGAGAAAAACTGTTTCCTGATGACAGCAACTCTAAGTTATCCAAGTAACATGCTGATTTACTAAACAGTCTCATTAATGGAATAATTCAACACATTCTGAACACATGATTGTGTCTCTTTCTCTCTCTCTCCTCCCCTCTCTCCTCACCCCTCCTCTTCTGCGTGTGTGCCTGTGTGCATGCATGCATGTGGCGGGGGGAGCGGGGTGCTGGATGCTAATTCCAGGGTCTTGCACATGATAGGCATGTGTTCTACCACTGGGCTTTTCTAGCCCCTTCTTTTGCTTTCTTAATTTGGGGCTGGGTTTCACCAAATTGTCTAGACTGGCCTTGAACTCACCTCTGACAGGCTCAAGATTATGTTTCTTGCGGCTGGAGAGATTAAGAGCACAGGCTGCTCTCTGGAGGACCTGAGCACGATTCCTATCCCCTACATGGTGGTTGACAACTATCTGTAACTCCAGTTCTACATCCTCTTCTGGCTGCCATGGGCACCAGGCACGCGCATGGTACATACACATACATGCAGGTAAAAATCCATACATAGAATAAAATAATATTGGGTGACTGCCTCAGTCACCCAAGCAGGTAGAATTACAAGCTGTATCGCCAGTCCCAACAAAATGATTCCTTTTTAGAAAATGTATAACCAAGGAAATATGCACAATATTGTAACTGTGAGGAAGAGTTTATTCTCCCTATGTGAGACTCTTGCCTCAAAGTTTTATGCCTCAGAGTCATACATGAGAATGTGAATTAGCTAAAAGTGGTGGCACAGGCTGTAATTCCAGCTGCTCAGGAAACTGGGGTAAGGGATTGCGAGTGTGAGAACAGGCTGGGCAGTTTGGGGAGCCGGTGTCTCAGGGTGAATCAAGGAAAGTCTGTAGATAGAGTTGAGTGATAAAGTGGTTTCTTAGCATGTGGGAATCCTTGAGTTTGATACCCAGCAAGAAATAGGAAATGGAAGGAAGGATAGGAGTGATGGAGGGGAGGGAAGGGTGTAGCACGAATCTTAAAAGGTCTCATTAATAAAAACAAACCTGGAAGCTACACAGAGAAACCCTGTCTGGAAAAACCAAAAAACAAAAAAAAAAAAAAAAAAAAACTTGGAGCCAGATATTGGGGTAAATGCTGAAAGATCAGAGAGGCAGAACAAGCCACAGCTAACCTCATCTCGCCAGTTCCTCAACTGATCCTGTTTCCTCAAACTGGAAGCCTCTGAGTCCTCATCCAAATGGTCTCAGCTGAACTGCTGCTAAAAGCCTAAAAGCTTACCAGACTAAAAAGCCTCTAGTTCCTGGTCCTCACGCCTTATATACTTTCTGCTTTCTGCCATCACTTCCTGGGATTAAAGGTGTGTGTAACCATGCCTGGCTGTTTCCAGTGTGGCTTTGAACTCAAAGAGATCCGGATGGATCTCAGCCTCCAGAATGCTAGGATTAAAGGTGTGTGTGCCACCATTTTCTGGCCTCTGTGTCTGTCTAGTGGCTGTTCTGTTCTCTGACCCCGGATAAGTTTATTAGGGTGCATAATATATTGGGGAACACAATATCACCACAGAAGGGTAAGAAAAGAATGTGAGGTAATGCACTTTAGTGGAATTTATTTTTAAAATATAATAATGTATAAGCCTAGCAAATGAGGAGAAAAATCATGTACTGTAAGATACTCTGATGTTTATAGTGGCTATTCATGAGTGTGTGTCTCTACCAGAAGACACTTTAGTTCTGGAGGGAATGCAAATTTGTCTTAATATTGCAATACTACTCTGATTGATTGTCCCCTTCTCACCTGGCATTTTAGTCGGTGACATTATCCTAAGTCCCAAAGCAGGTCACTTTCAAAGATACAGAATTAGTGTTCAGGGTTCTCAATTCCATTCTCAGTCATATGTGCCCTAGTTTGCAAAATTCTGATAAACAAAACCATCAATGCACAAATAGATGAACTGATCAGGAAAGATCAATTAGCTCAGTGGCTAACGTGTTTGCCACACAAGTGTAAGGACCTGAGTTCAGATCAGAACCCATGCAAAGCCAGGCATGATGGTGTGTATCTGTAATCTCAGTGTTCTCTGGTGACATGGGAGGAGAGACAGGCAACCCAGGAGCTTTTGAGCCAACTAGGTTATTGTACATTGTGGCAAATAGTGCGACTCCATATCAAACAAGGTATAAAGACGACATCTGAGGTCATCCTTTGACCTCCATACATGCCCTGTGGCACACATATGCACCCCCCCCACACACACATATACACACATCATACACATACCTGAAGATAAAAAGTATAGGTCAGTCAAATGGTGATTCCATATGTCAAAGGAGTTTTCTTCAGAATTCCTGGAGATAAACACTCCTGGAAAATGTAGCGAAAAGGAGCCTTGAGTGCTGATAGCCAAGTAACTGAGTTTCTCTACTCTGACGCCCATAAAGACTATCAATTTGGGCCTTACTAATCCTTTGGTTCATCCATCCACTCATCTGCTAAGTCATTCACACTGATCCCCCATGCACGTTTGAGGAGCTTTCAGTGTGTTGGCTGTGTAAGGATCATATGTCCTTGTCGTTAAGTTTGTGTGGATGGCAAGAGTGAGCATATGTGTAAACAAATGGGATAAAAGTGTAATGGTGGAGGTAAGGAAGCCTGTTAGGAGACCACTAGAGTCTAAACATGAGAGTAAACTGTAGCAGTAGGGTAAAAGGGGACGTGAGGGAATGCTGTGCCAAGGGGAAAATCCCTATGATGTGACAGGCTGGGTGTGGGCTCAAGGAGGAAACAGGCAATTGGGGATGACGCCAAAACTTTTTGCCTAGATTATGTGGGTGAATTGTTCCCGAGGAGGGGGGAATTAGGAAGAGGGAGCGCTTAGAGAGAAGATAATGGGATTAGGTTTGGGCAGATAGAGTTTAAAATTCCAGTGGAATAACCAGGTGATGTTGTTGTAAAGGCAGAAGTCGGGGACTAAAGTGTCATCTGGAGAGACATGTCCAGCACAAATGTGATGGGAAAGAGAGAGCCAGAAGGTACAGAAAAATAAAAGATGGAATTGTGGGTGGTAAGAGAAATCCAGGAGCCTGAGGAGGAGATTGGATCATGGCACCGGGTGGGATTAGTGAAGGGGGAATTTCAGGAACATGGGAGTGACCTGGAGTGCTAACATCCAGGAGGCTCCCAAATGAAGAGGATCTATGACAATATAAAGACTGTTGTCCCCTTGCCAAAGCTGCGTGGGTGGCACTGTGGGTAAAAAGGTGGAAGAGTAAATGAAGGTGCAGCTTACTTCGCCAGACACGGAGAGGTGACACAGCTTTTTCCCGCTTGCGTCTCTCCTGCAGCAGTGAAGCCTGAGAGAGCAGCTTATTACGGGAGTGATTTGTGCTTTGTCCGGACGTGTTTTACCCACTGGATAGACAGACCCGTTCAGTACTCGGTGGCATTCAAATGCACATAGAATAATGAAATAGACATTCTCTTCTTTGTTTTCAGTTTTGTGCTAGTCACCGTACTGTTTGGTAATTTTTTGTTTTTACTGCCATAGACTTAGACAGCATTCATTAAGATGGAATTTTCCCTCCCACTGCAGGATTACCTGAGTGGAATTTTAAGTGCTTGTGATGAGATGTGAAATAACCAAGCACTTTGGAGCTGGGCACCAGGTTGTTGAGGAGCATGGATATGCCAGGAATTTGATGGTTTGAAAGGCTGTTGACTTTAAGTGCAAATAAATATTACTCTTTAAGGAGTCCAGTTTTCTCAGCATAACCTATCGTTTATAAGTACTGAAGTTCTTTCTAAAGGATTATTTATTTATGGTACTAAATGAAATTGTTGGTACTTAGTGTGGCCTTGTTGTATCTGGAAGATATTTCTGCTTGTTAATGGTGGATTGTGTGTGCATGGTGGTTTTCATCATAGATATTAATAGAAGAAAGAACAGGGATCTGGTAGGAATAATTAGGGGAATCTGTTGGAGCATGAATGTGCTTGTGATGGGGAAAGATCACTCTTGGCATTTCACGTTCATGTTGCGTGGTTGTTTATATGTGTAATATGCATATATGACATTTCAGTTAACCAAGACCTTTTTATATGATCCAAAATGAAGGCCTAAGCAGACAGAGTGGAGGATGGTCCCCAAGTAGCGTGGCACACTGGCTGTTGTAATAAGTAGGAGTACTCCAAGAATACGAAGAATAGCATGAGAAACACATGAACTGGTCACTTAGTCCTTTGTTGTTACTGTCTGCTGTTCCCGACTGTGCATAACTGTGTGGGTATATGACTGGCAGAGGACGTTTGCCCACACTGGTATCACCGCAGTCAGGTGGGTAGTACGTTGTGCCACATTAGACTATCATAATTCAGTGAGGTGATAGGGATTGCTAACCTATGGGACCACATTCAGTATATAGGCTCAATGTATGCTGATTCAGCTTGTTCTTACAGTGACATGTGGCTATAATTAAATAAATGGATACTTTAAAAGCACCCCTAATTTGTTGCGAGTGTTACTCAGTATCCATGCCCCATAGGTGTGCCTGGCACCATTTTGATTTCTATGCCCACAGAAGTGGACGGTCCTTCAGTAACTTGGCACACAACCTGTTCTTCTCTTTCTTCAACATTCCAGCCCTCACCTTGGCTTCAGCCTGGGTTATACCTTGACTGCTGATTATCAATCCTTTCCTCACACCTGGAATTTCCACTTAATCTAAGAACCGATACCTGGTGATCTGTTTCCCAGTTCACCTCTGTCTCGGTACTTTTCTACCTGATGAGCTGAGCTCAAACCCACTAGTCTGCCTTTCCATCATCTTTCCCTCCTCCATCACGCAGGTCCACACTTTCTTACCTATTTAAGACTTTTGCCCAAATGTTACTGTTTTCTTATCGTGCTCTTGTATTGCTGTCTATCTAAGCCTCACTAAATCCAGGGCTATTTGTGGCCATTTTTCTCCCTGAAGATGATCTAATGCTAAGCAGATTTAAAGTTGTTAAAACTATAAAATCAATACCATGAAACTGGTTCATTTTAAATAAAGTTAAGGTATTTACTAACCTTATAAAATTTTCACAGTAATCTTATTTGATGTGGTTCTAATAATCCATTGTAAAAAGAAATGTAATTATTGTTTGTCTCCCAATACAATGCATTATATGCTGGGCCACAGAAAAGGCCTTGCTGTGTATCTTAGTTACTGTTCTAATGCTGTGAAGAGACATTGCAATCAGGGCAACTCCTAAAGAAAGCATCTAATTGGGGGCTGGCTTACAGTGTCCGGGGGCGGGTCCATTATCATCATGGCAGGCAGCATGTGGCAGGGGTGCAGCAGCAGGCAGGTGTGGTGTGGGATACGTAGCTGAGAGCTGCATCCTGATCCACAAGCAGAGAGAAGGGATGGGGCCTGGGTCTGGCATGGGTTTTTGAAACCTCAAAGCCCACCCACAGTGACGCACTTCCTCCAACAAGGCCAAACCTACTCCAACAAGGCCACACCTCCTAATTCTTCTAATCCTTTCAAATAGTTTCACTCCCTGGTGACCAAGCATTCAAATATATCAGCCCATGGGAGCCACTTTTATTCAAACCCCCACACCAAAGCAGAAAAGGTGACTCAGCAGGTAAAGGAGCCTGCTGCCAAGACTAACAACTGAGTTCAATCCCTGAGACCCTTATGGTGGGATATATCTGTCTTTCTCTTTGTCTCTCTCTCTCTCTCTCTCTCTCTCTCTCTCACACACACACACACACACAAACACATACACCCCACAAATAAATACAGTAATTCAGTACTAAGATTTTTTTATATTTAAAAAATTTATACTGGTAAATATAAAATTTTCAGTGGTCAAAATTTTCATATATTCATTTTGTTTCCCAGAAAAATTAGCACCCTCAATGTATAACTTGGATTTTATAAAATAAAATAATTAAGATGTTTCATGTAGCTAATGCTTTTTCTTACTAATACCTTTTTACTGACTTTAACCTATACGTGTGTGTGTATTTCATAGGAAATTGCCCGGCATTTACGTCCTGAGACCCTCAGAGCAATCTTTGGTAAAACTAAGATTCAGAATGCTGTTCACTGTACAGATCTGCCAGAGGATGGGCTCCTAGAGGTAAGACAAAGCAGTGTGGGAATCCTGCTTATACTCCAGGTGCACCAGTCATCTCCACAGTTCTTGTACATTTCAAACCATTTCATAGTCTGGGATTACATTGGTTCTTGGCCATCCAATAACTTTATACTAATAACTCAATAGATCAAATATAACCAATCATGCACCCACGGTCCTAGATACTCCAGAGGGTGACACAAAAGAATCTTTCTTAAAAAATTAAATTTCATTAGTTCTTTGAGTTTTGTTTTTTTGATTCTTACTTGTATAATAAAATTCGTTAGGCCTTTTAAGATTATTTCTGCCTTTAAAGTCACATTAGAAAGCCATTTCTCAAATATTTACTTTTTATTTCCCTATAATGGAAATGTTAAACCACATGGAATTTGACATTACATGTGAGCTATCACAGTGTTACATATTAAATAAACCCATCCTTATGTTATATATTATCATTTATTGAGTAATTTTCATATACCTGTGTCTGGTTTTTATATTAAGTATGTGCCAACAAAATATATTTTTATTGTTATAACTTACATTTTATAGAAGTTTTCTTACTCACTTAAATGTATTTCCCCAGATAGACTATAGATATGTTTTACCTGGTTCTCTTCTCAATAAGATACAAGCAGGACCCTAACTGACTTGAGAATTTGTTTAGAACTTAATGAGAAGATGGCCTTTCTCCAACTCTGTATGAGTGTCTCTCCTTTTATGACAACCATGGGGCCATTTATGTATGTCCTAGGAATAACTGATTTTCATCAGCTTATAGTTTTATTGCTATAGAGGATGACTCCATTATCTTCATCAAGATTTTCTGGTATAGCTGAAGACATCAGTTTACTGAAATCTTACCTAAGCTTTGTACCTTAGTGTAAATTTTAAATGTACTTGATAAATATAACAGGTTTTATTTTTAATTATCAAAATTAATTATCAAAAAAGTAGTGTTTACTATAAGTTCAGTTTATAACAACATTCCCTTCTCCTTTTGACACATTAAAGCTTATATGTTAGCTGGGCGGTGGTGGCGCACGCCTTTAATCCCAGCACTCGGGAGGCAGAGCCAGGTGGATCTCTGTGAGTTCGAGGCCAGCCTGGGCTACCAAGTGGGTTCCAGGAAAGGCGCAAAGCTACACAGAGAAACCCTGTCTCGAAAAAACAAAAAAACAAAACAAAACAAAACAAACAAAAAAAGCTTATATGTTAGGTTTGACTAGAATCTGTTACTCAGTGAAGCTGAAATCATGTTAATCATTTGCTTTCTTTCCATTAAAATATTATCAGTGTATACCTGTGACTTTTGTTCATATAATTTGAAACAGATTATTATTGGTCACAGTTTAGAAAGACATTTGAATGTAAAAGGATTAAAATATGTCTAACCAAACTACACCGTATATTTCATTGCAAATTAGTATTGTGAAATTTAGAAGAAGGAAGAGTAGTAGGAGCCAGAGGGGTCAAGGACATCACAAGAAAACCCACAGAAACAACTAACCTGGATCATAGGGGCTCCCAGAGTGTAAACCGACAACCAGGAGCCTATATGGCACTGACCTGGGCCCTCTATATATAGACAGTTGTGTAGCTTGGTCTACTTGTGGGACTCCTAGCAACGGGAACAAGGGCTGTCCTAGGGCTTTAGCTGGCTTTTGGGAACCTATTCCTCATACTGGGTTGCCTTGCCCAGCTTTAATACAAGGAGAGGTGCTTAGTCTTACCAAAAAAGAAAAAAAATGTCCGACCAAACTATACCGGATATTTCATTTCAAATTAGTACTGCGAGATTTAGAACATTACTCAAAATCCAGAAGTTAGGATTCTGTCAGTGTCAGCGCCCAGCATGTGGCTAACTCCTGCTTAACGTGATCTTGGATAATTCACGTTTCCTCCTGTGCCCACTTCTAATATCAGTATAATGTAATTGGGAATGCTGCTAGAGCCAAGACTGTTCTCTTAGTTGGGGCTTAACTCTGTAGTGTGCTACTTGGTTTTCTCTCGAGTTATGAATGTAGAAATCTGCTTTCTATGGATGCCACTAGTCACGACAAGGCCAGCTTTGTGGTCGTAGGAGCAAATGGCCATGATGGATTTATAATATGAGGAGTCCTAGGGTGCCTTCCCTGTCGGGGTCCTCTGATACTCTGCTAGTGCAACTCGGATGTTCTGAAGTTTCTGTACTAAAGAAAACATTAGTGAGAAGAATGGTGAGTTCAGCGAGTCTCCAGAGCGTGACTAACCTTCTGTTGTGGGCAGGCTGTTAAGGATGTAATACCCCGTGCAGATGAGGCCGAAGTAAGGTGGGCTCTCAAGTTGCTATGTTGAACAGCTATGTGGCAACTGTTATTGAAAACCTGAGGGCTTTTCCATACAGTTTGTCCCCACATTCTGCTTCTTAGGATACAACTAAATCAGGACCATTGACAGCAAGGCTACAGACTGGGAAGCTGGGATCGTGGATGTTCGTGGAAGGAGTATTCCTGGTCATTAAATTGGACACAGTGTGCATAGCTAAAGAGAGCTCCTGTTGCTCCACGACCCTGTTCATCTGGGATCAGAGGTCCATGTGTGTGTTCACAGCACTGTGCTTCCCTGTACTGTAAAAGGACCACCAGCAGTCAAATACCTTCCGAGCACACTGCTCGTCTCACTGATCCCAGGTTTCCTCACTCTGTGAACTGAAGATAGATAACAGTACTTGCCTTGTCTGTTACAGGCACAGGGTCTTAAATGAACAGTTGTTCCTGATAGTACAGTACAGGGTCTGTTTGTGCATACATACTTCTACATGACACTATTTCATACTCTGACTTTTTTCTTTGAGACAAGATATTACTGTAGCACTGGCTGGCCTCGAACTCACAGAGACCCTCCTGCCTCTGCCTCCTAAGTGCTGGGATTGAAGGCGTGCACCACCGCCGCCGCCGCCACACTGAGAGTGTCCTACTTGTAAAAGCACTTCAGTATATGATTTTTGAGAGGAAAGGGGCAATAGTTTGCTTAGTGTTTCATCCATGGAATGAAAGCAAGTAGCATTTCCCCTTTTATCCTAATGAAAACTCTGTAACAGTGAACTCTGACCCTGGGTGTATGAGACTCACCAAGGCAGTTTTGAAAATACCAATCCCATGACACACTTCTTGAGAGTCTACTTAAAACTTTCTGGAGGCTGGCAAGATGGCTTAGCCTGCCACCAAGTCTGATGACCTGACTTTTGCAGGTTGCCCTCTGACCTCCACACACAAGCTGTGTTGTACACCAATAATGTAATTTTTTAAATGAAGAAAATTCAGTTTTTGAGAAAAGCCCCAAGTACAGTAACCACAGAAAGTTTCTGTGAGAATGTGAAAGTGAACTGCCCACATGTCCCGTATTCCTGAGTACCTTAATGTCGATTTTTAACACAGAAGGTATTTTCCTACACAGCTGCATCATGAGCATCCAGATTAAGAAACTGACGGTGGTATATTGCTGCCATGTCAGACTCTGAGTTCCGTCCGTTGTCTCAAGGTTTATGGACACGAAGCACGTAGGTCAGAATTAGTTGTTTCATTTCATTTTCTCCTTGGTTCCACTCAGTCTGGCACAGCCACCCAGTTTTTCCAGTTAGCTTTCATGACTTTGAATCTTCGAAAATAACAAAAATTTCTAATCAAATTACTTCATCTATTTCTTTGACTATCAGAAAGTTTTCTAGATAGCTTTCACTTGCTCTATAATAGGACGCTGACTAGTTCATTTTGCTATGTGTTACTCATGTAAGGAGCATTAGTTCCTCATTGTCGAGAAAAATGAACAATGCCCTTCTTACTTTGTGACACGGCCTGTGTCTACTGTTCCCTGATCCACCTCAAGGTCAGTCCTGGTCTTACCCTGGTGCTGGTGATCATCAAGGATCATCTGTCATTTCCCCAGCCTTCACTGAAGGAAGCACCTAGTTCTCTGTCTTTCATTTTGCTTCCATGGTCTGTTCCAAGCCCCTCTTGTCTTACTATCTCCATCAACAATAGAAAACACTTGAAATCTCCAAAGCTGCTGAATGGACTGTGGTGGCATATTCAAGACTATCTGAATTCTATACACCAGGGTCATAGGTCAGTCACCCTCTACTCAGATATCTATCACTTAAAATTTAAACACATCATTGTTGACTGGGGAGCTGGCTTAGGGGTAAGAGCACCTGCACAAGCGTGAGGACCTGAGTTCGGGTCCTTGGTATCCACCTGAAAAGACATGTGTGGCCACATGTGGCTGTCACCCCAGCGCTGGACAGAAGGGAGAATGGAGCAGGAGAATCATTGAGGGTTGTGTCCAGCCTACATAAAAATCACCAAGCTCCATATTCAGTGAGAAGGCATGTCTTAAAGGAACAGAGCAGAGAGTCGTAAGGGAGGACACCAACTTTCTCCTCTGGCCTCCACATGTATGCATAGGTATACACAACTGCACACACATGTATATACACATTTGTACCTCTCTCTCTCTCTCTCTCTCTCTCTCTCTCTCTCTCTCTCTCTCTCTCTCTCTCTCACACACACACACACACACACACACACACACACACACACACACACACACACTGCATTGAGAACATCAGTAAACAGATTACAAGGATCTTGCTCCCTGGTCTCTAATAGTAGTTATATTAATTTTTCTGTATAATGGTGAAATATGGACCTTCCCTGTTTTTCTTTTCCAAACATCCTATAACATGGTCATATCACTTTTTGATTGCCGACTAGAATTTAGGAGGCAGTTAAATATTGTATGCATAAACAGTTGAGGAAAGCAAGTCTGAATTCAGACACGTCGTTATGGACACATTCTGGTTCTAGTGACTCAGAACCAGCTAGAAATCAATGTAAGTGGAGGTAAGTGTTGTGATTGGACAGTCCTGGGTTTACTGGCCGTGGTTAGCACAGGCATCTCCATGTCCTGACACCATGATTTACCCTTTGTTTTAGTTCTGTCTTGAGGGAAGCAAAGTTGATTCTTACATGTCTACTGTCGAAGGAACACGATGTACAAAGACAAGAGCAAACAGCCTTCTCTTCGGATCTAAAAATAGTCTAGCAGGGCTGGCGCTTTGGCCGGGAAGTGGGAAGTGACAAGTGAAGAGTTAGAAGAGTTGTCGGGGGCTTGTAAAATCACATGAAGACATGAACTTCATCCAGAGCCATCAGTGATCCAAGGGAAGGTTCTGTGCAGGGTAGCACAGTCATGTCAGTGTTAGATAGAGCATTCTGGATAGTAAGGAGAACTGGTCATGGGATCACTATAGAGAAAGAACAGGTGATAGAATAGAGAGTAGATTCAATAATCTACTCTCTAGTCTATCGTTCAGAATTCCATCTACAAACAGGGGTGTGTGTGTGTGTGTGTGTGTGTGTGTGTGTGTGTGTGTGTGTGTGTGTGTGTGTGTTGTAGAGAAGATAATTCAGGAAAAAATTTGGGTAGCCTTAGTGCAAGTGGCCACTAGGATGTCCAGGAGCCGTGATTTTCTGACGACATTTAGGAAGGACAAAGTGATGCACATGATAGCTGGATGTGAAGGATAAGCCAAGGGGACAAACTGAGGTGATGCCTTCCCCTGAGTGCGGAGTGGTGCAGGGCGACCATCTTTATCTAGGGCACTGAAAGCACTAGTGTTTCCCTCACTTAGCACAGGTTAGACCTTGAATCTTATTCAAAGACAAGAATGGCTCTCTAGTAACAAAGTGCCGGAATAACTTGCCCTGAATAGTCATAATGCCCACTTTCTTCATGGAGTTTCTGTGAACTTGATTCTATAATATTGAAGCATTTGTTGTAATGCCTAATGCCATAAAGAGAATTCTAAGTCCATAGGTCTTTCAGTTTCTCAGCACATCCATGGTGCTAGCTTGTTTTAAATTTCTCCTCCCATTGTGAATGGGAACAGGATGAATGGCGTACAGACGATAGTTAATGTGATTGATTACTCTGTATGTAGACTGTCTTATAAAAATCAGTGGAGACAATAGAAAATATTGCTGAAAAACAAGTTTAATTAGTAACTAGGGGAAATGCACAAGAAATAGATACCGAACCATAGGGCTAAAGAAGACCTTAAGCAGCCAGTTACTACTCTCCACACATTGTCTCAGCTCCCCTGCCTGTTGTGAGACAGTCCTTCTCGAAGTGAGCAGCAGTGTGGGGTCTCCTGGCAGGCTTTTTCAAACAGTTTACTGTGCTCCTCTTCGATCTCTGATTGGCTAGATCTGGCCAAGCCTGAGAGCTTGCATTTCTAACAAGTTCTCCTTTGGCAGTGTTGTGTTGGATCAGGATGCCACGCTTGGACAGCCGCTACCCTCAGACAGAGAAACTGCACACTCTCACTGTTATATTCTCTTGGTTAATGTCCTCAAGTTTGGGACTTCTCAGACATGGACATTTCAAAGAACAGACCAGTGAAGACACTGGGAAAAATCATTTCCCATCAGCATCAGCATCATTTTGTTTTAAAATGTCGGAGAATACAGTGGTAGCACTCATCTGATGCATGGGCAGCAGGAAAAGCTGCCCTATCTTGTGCTGATAGTTGAAAAACAGCCATGAAAATCACTAGATGTTCCACTCTGGATGGCCACTTGGCCCAGGCAGCTAGCTCCGTGTCTGTGGGAAAATCCTCCCTTCTCCCCAGGTGACAATGGCCACCAAGCCTGGCACAGAACACCTTAGATGCCCTGGCTTTCCCGTTTTTCTGGGAAGTGATGAAAAGCTGTCATCGGTGACTGCCATTTGTGGGGTGGCAGTCAGCAGTCATGGAATTTCCACCTAATTGTGGAATCTTTGCTCTTTCTTGGCTTTATTCAGAGCTGATGTAGAAGACATGTATCGTGTTTTATAACTCAAAAAGGGATGTAAACTGTTTAAGGCTCCTTACGTCACAATTATGTTGGATTTTATACATGCTAAAGAAAACTGTACAAATTACAATACAGTACACAACTAAAATTCTTCGAATTGTGTGGAGAGTTTGCATCTTTTTTTATGTCTAGAATAAATTGAGCTCAAATATATCATAAATGTGAATCCTAAAAACTAAATTCAGCTATGACCAATTGACAAATAAAGGTTGACTCTCATAGTTTTCTATTTCAAAAATCACGCTTTTTAAAATAACTTTGAGTCCTTCAGTGAAATATATGGAATTTAAAATAACTTTTCTGAATTTTAAGTTAATGAATTTCATTCATTTGCTGGTAAGAATGTATGATCACTTCATTGGATGCTGTCTTATTACAATCTTTAAGGAAGTGAGAGCTAGATCAGTATAACAGGGTGTGCTTGCAGAGTTGAGCTGTAGTGTGGATATAAACAGTGTTGATAGACAGTGCATATGGAAGGGTTGGAAACGGTAAACATGAGAGCTGAGTGGGAAGCATTGTAGCTGTGGCTGGAGGGACCAGGGAAAGTTCACTGTGGAGACAGCACTGGAGAAGACCCTGAAGAATAAAGCTGGTTTTATAATGTGCCAAAACAGAGTATGGCAAGCTGTTGTTAGGAGACACTGGGTTTATCAAAACTGGTTGAAATGGAGGGTTGTTTTTAATGAATTATGGGAGATAAATATGGAAGTATAAATTGCGGGAAGTTATGGGGCCTTTGGAAGTTTCCTGGTGACAAAAAGCATTAAGGTATGGATAATGAAAGTAATAAATGCTAATTACCAAGCGGTGTACGCCGCGTTTGTTAAGTGGTTTGCTCAGATCACCTGGAAGATCCGTTACCTCCAGTTTGTACGTAAGAGTGGCGCTCTCTGCAGTGGGATGACCCCTCTGGGATCACACTGTACGTAAGTGGCAGAGACTGAAACTCAAACCCAAGCCTGCCTCAAGTTCCACACCTAATGCTTTTGTCACCAGAAAACTAGGACCAAGATGGCTAAAAAGTTTGAATTCAAGAGCCAATTCTTGATTTTTTGGTAGGATTCCAAGACCACTACTAGGCAGATGTACATTTCCTTGATGGTTTGCCGGAGCCCACTATGGGTGAGCATGAAAGATTTTTCTATGCATACCGAACAGCAGCTTCTTTGGCTATGGAAAACAGGATCCATCAAAGGTTTCTGAACTGAGAAATGACCTGATAAAGCAGAGTCCCCTTAACCAAAGATGGAAGTTGAAGGTGAATAGTAATGGAAACATATGCTGTGCTCATCCAGTAAGATGCCTAAAGGACACAGTAGCCCAGATATTTAGAAATATCCTACTGTGAGCAGCAATCCATATCTACATGAATACAGTTCCTGAATAATAGTCTGTCTCCCTCAGCCTCTGCTCTGTGAGAACACTGGCTTGTATTTTATGTTAGTTATTCAATCCCCAGTGGCTAGGCATTCAATACACTGTTCTCAAAATTCATTAATATTAAAAGTAATGACAGTACATTAAGGGCTAGCTCTGTGGCTAAATATTTTAAGTGCAGCGAGTGCATCTTGAATCAGACGATCTGGGTTTAAATTCCAGATCTACCACTTAGCTGATATTTAAAAAGTTGTTTAAACTGTTGTACCGCAATCCCTCATTTTAAGACTAGGACAATAATAATAATACTACTACTTATCTGAGAGAATCGAGGCAAGGCACAAATTCGTTTGTGTTAGCAATGAGAATAGATTAAATTAGGGACTGGAGAGATGGTTCAGCAATTAAGAGCCCATGCTGCTCCTGCAGAGGACCCAAGTTTGATTCCCAGCTCACAACTGTCTGTAACTCCAGCTCTAGTAACATCTCTGCCCTCCATGGGCACCTGCACTCACAGTCACATATCCAGCACACACACACATGCTTAAAAATAAAAACAAAATCTTTTTAAAATCTATTTTAAAAGAATAGTCTCAACTAATGTTGATTACCTTGTATTATCAAAAGTTTTGCCACTTTGACCATTTAAAAATAAATGTATTAGGATCAAATGAAAAGGCTATAGTATATTTTTTTTTCTTTTTTTTTTTTTGTTTTTTTCGAGACAGGGTTTCCCTGTGTAGCTTTGCGCCTTTCCTGGAACTCACTTGGTAGCCCAGGCTGGCCTTGAACTCACAGAGATCCGCCTGGCTCTGCCTCCCGAGTGCTGGGATTAAAGGTGTGCGCCACCACCGCCCGGCTATAGTATATTTTTAAGAAGAGCTCTGTTCTTTAAATTTAAATATCCTAAGTATACCACGAAGGAACTTACATTACACTTCACCAGTGAAAAAATAAAATATACCAGTTTATAGTGTCTCATAAAAAGTGCCATTTAAAATTGATCTTGTTTGATAGTCCCCTTCCTCATTGCAAAATACATGTAAAATTAAGAGTCGATAGCTGTGTGAGAGGGAGGTGGAATATAAAAGAGCTGGGCCGCAGAAGAGGTCGTGTGTCTGGAGAGAGGGTAAAATGAACTGTATGGTAGGACGCCACTCGTCTAACGCTTCAGTGTCCAGCCGTGGGTGCAGTCAGTAGCTAAGTCACGACAGGAGACTTCTGAAGGTGCATGGGAAGGAAGATGCGTAAAAGGACAGGGCTGATGGGACCCACTCGTGAGCACTTCCCCAGCCCCCCAAGTTCTATTTCCCTTCTCTCCATATACACCCAAGGCTTCTGTCCAGTGCTAAGCTCCACCCCAGCATAAAGGGGTGGGCATTGGGACCAAACCTTTACAGAGTCCTAGTCTGCGGCTTCCCTGGGGTAAATGTGTGGCTCCTGGGTCCTTTGAGTGCTCAATTGTTCTTCACCCTTTTATTCATCTCTTGCCACATCTGTCACTGTGGAGCATCAACACGTGAAGAGCTGGTTCATCCACCTGCTTCTGAGTCCTCTACGCAAGCCTGACTAGGGTGGTTCTGATGTAGCCCTCTGCTCATGCTCAGATGTTCCCTCCTCCTCAGCCTCTACCCAGGAAGAAAGAGGAATGGTTGTGACTTTCATGGCGTGCCTGATAGCTGTCAGGCTTCTTAGCTTCTTTTGCAAATTATACCCCAGCTGAGTAAGACTCCGGGTATAATTTCACTTTAGGAAACAGCTCACTCTGCTTTCACCACATAGAAAACACACAAAAATCTGGTTTCAAACACTACCCTTTTAAAAAGAAATGAGAAAGAGAACTTCAGTGTGAGCGAATGTGCGTGTGTGCATGTTGCATTTGGTGATTGAAACACAAGCCTATTCCCTTGCAAGAAATCCAGTGTCTGTGCCAGACCTAGCTATACTTGCTCCTTTGGTCTTCCTTCCTTCCTTCCTTCCTTCCTTCCTTCCTTCCTTCCTTCCTTCCTTCCTTCCTTCCTTCCTATCCCTTCCTTCCTTGTATTATATTTCATTTTATTTTATGTGTGTGAGTGTTTTGTCTGCATGTGTGTCTGTGAACCACATTCTTGCCTAGTCCATACAGAGGCCAGAAGAGGGCGCTGGATCCCTGGAACTGGAGTTACAGATGGCTGTGAGCTGCTGTGTAGGTGCTGGGAATCAATCCCAGGTCCTCTGTAAAAGCAGCCAGTGCTCTTAGTCATCGAGCAATCTCTCCAGCCCCTCTTTTTCCCTTTTCCAGCCTCTCTTCATCTTATCATATAAACTCTGTTGCCTGTCACTTGACAGCAAGTGAAACTCAAGGGTCATTCGGTTTTGCAGCTGAGGTTTGAGAGGTGTAAGCTACCTGAGCTGATAGGGAGGGAATGGGAAAGCATGTTCTGTCTAGACAAGCAAACATCTCTTTACTGCTGTGGCGTAAGCAGAATCCAGACGCTCTTCCATTCCTACCAAGTAATGCTTGTCTTTATTTTTTCTAAGTTTTATTTATTTATTTAAAATTGTGTGTGGGCACGTGTGGGAGTGCATGCAATTCGTGTGTGTAGTTACTCACAGAGGTCAGAGGTGTCAGGTCCCCTAGAGCTGGAGTTCTAGGCAGTTGTGAGCCCCCTGACAGGGGTGCTGGGAATCCAAGTTGAGTCCTCTAGAAGAGGAGTCTGCACTCGTGACTGCTGAGCCATCTCTCTAGCCCAGCTTGTCTTCATTTCTACCTTGATGCCTTCAGTAATGCTATTTCAACTTAAACGAGTATGAAATTTTCTTGAGATTTTACCATGATAGAGTAGAAGCTGAACAAAGGTCCTTGAAATCCAAGGTAATGCCAACAACCATTTCTCTATTAGCTGTGACCTGTCATTAAGATGCAGCTCTTCATTTTGATAGCCAGGGTCCAGAGAGGCTAGTTTGCTATCTGACTCTTAAATTTGCCCTTTTTATAGAACACAAAAGTATTTGTTACAGGCTTAAAACAAGTATTCTGTAGTTAAATGTAGTTAAATAACTATTAAGGACCAGGAAGGCACCCCAAATCATAAACTGGAAAGAAACGAGAAGACTGATTCATCTTAGATCTATGTAAGTGAGAAGCATTATGCCATGCTGATAGGTCCTCTAAAGAAGTGTGTAACTAAACATTAACCTCCCAGAGTTAAATATTATTTAAAACCAGCAAATAGATATGCCCCTCTGATTTCATTTCTGGAAATCCTGAAGGCGAAGAACCATGGCTTTGTCAGAGTCTATTGTGGTCAAAAAGAACAGCCAAGAAGGGGATCAGAAGGCACAGGTGTGGGTTTGTCGGTGGCTTTGATCAGGGTCTCGAGAAGGAAGAGAAAGTGATCTTTCTGATTTGATGTATTTGGGTCTCTTAGCCCAGCATGTCTAATACATCATTCACACTACTCACCACCACAGCTGTCCAGTCTCTTCGTTATTTAGCTCTGAAAACCTGAGGAGGAAGGTGAAACTATCTGCTCGTTGGCCTTTGCTCTCTGCCCTTTGACCCCAACTCCTTGTCTTTGATCTGCACACGGTTCGTTTCTTAGTCAGTGACTAAGTAAGCATTTCTGAGATAATCAGTGACTCTCCATAACCGATTAAAGATCCTCAGCAAGAATTTAGAGAGGAGCCTAAAACATTAACGGTTTAATCAAATTCATCCTCTTGTTATTCATAATATTACCACTGCTCCTCTTCTTGTCCATCAGGCAGTCATGTTTCTATTCTGATTAGAAAAACGTTAGAGGAATAGTCTAACAGAGGGAAAATGTTAGGCCCGGGTTTCCAAGGACAAGTAGACTCGGCAGCTTTTGAAGATTGTTCCAAGCTTTTAAAGAACTTGAAAAGATTTGACGTCACATGTCAGATGCCTCAACCATAGTAAAGGTATTAATACCATGTGAGCAACTTTCTGTGAAACAATCAGGAAAGAAATTTCCAGCTCTTGATTAATCTGAACATGCATTCAACTACCAGCAGCCCACCAGACAAAATCTTGACATCTTTTCAGTAGCAAAGTCACCTTCTGGGCTTGAGTTAAGAATAATTTAATTAGGGCTGGAGAGATGGCTCAGAGGTTAAGAGCACTGACTGCTCTTCCAGAGGTCCTGAGTTCAATTCCCAGCACCCACATGGTGGCTCACAACCACCTGTAATGACATCTGGCACCCTCTTCTGTATACATAATAAATAAATAAATCTTTAAAAAAAAAAAAAAGAATAATTTAATTAGCCCGGCAGAGGCAGGCAGATCTCAGAGTTCAAGGCCAGCCTGGTCTGAAGAGCAAGTTCCAGGACAGCCAGGGCTACACAGAGAAACCCTGTCTCAAAAAACAACAAATAATGAACAAGCAAACAAACAAAAAGAGTAATTTAATTTAAGAAAATATTATTTGTTTCAAAATCTACTGAGATAGATTAACTACTTGATATAGTTAGTAACTTACTAACGTCTTATTGTGACCACTTTTATTTATTTTTATTTTACGGGAATGAATATTTTGCTTGCATGTACATAAGTGCATGTTGTGTGTGCATGGTACCCATGGAGGCCAGAAAAGAGGACCAGATTCTTTGGAACTGGAGTTGTAATCCATGTGGATGCTGAGAACTGAACCAGGGTCCTCTGAAAGAGCAGTAAGTGTTCTTAGCCATGGAGGCAGCTCTCTTCCCTTTGGGACTCCTTTTAAAAGATCACCCTGCTGTAGAATTTATTTATATTCTGCCATGACATCTGATTATTGGTTTTGTATTTGGGGTTTTTTTGTTGTTTTTAACTTTTTTACAATTTTATTTATCATTTTTAATTGTGTGTGTTTGTGTGTAAGTGACTATGGGTGCCCATAGAAGCCATAAGTGTTGGATCCCCTGGAGCTGGAGTTACAGGTGGTGTGAGCTGCCTGAAGTGGGCGCTGGGAACTGAACTTGGGTCTTCGGCAAGAGTAGCAAGTACCTTAATCAATGAGCTATCTCTCCAGCTCTAATTTTGTATTTTTGTCTATATGGTGTCAGTGTAAAATAGCTTGGAAAGAGTCCTTGCCTTGTGCCCGGAATTCCTCTAAGTACTTTATACGCATTAACTAAGCTAGTGCAAGGAAGCAGTGATGTGATCACTCCATTTACAACTGAGTTACTGAAACACAGACTGCAGTAGCCTTCCCAAAGCCATTCAGCTGCACGTGACGTAACACAGACTTGAACCTAGGCAGTGTGGGTCCAGAGTCTGTGCTCTCTAACCTCACTGCCTTCCCGTGCGGTCTCTTGAGCACGTGCTAGACCAGAGACTGAGTAGAAAAGCTAAACGTGAGGGAAGATAGTACAGAATATCTGTACTCGATTTTCAGCTCCGTCTTAGCTAGTTGTGCATTGTGTGTTAGATACCATTATTCTTTTTGAAGTTTTAAAAAAATTCAGTTTTCTTATGTAATTCTGTTTTCAAACTCATGTTAACACGGTGTAGAGATTATGGCTTGCAGGCTCTTGGTCTTCCTTGGCCTGCTGTTTTATATATTGGATACAGTTTACTCTATCCATGAAACTTCCCATCACTATAGTGATCAGGGAGAAAGCTGTATATGGAGTCTCAGTGGGTATTTTAAAAGATGGTTCTTCCAGGGGCTGAAGAGATGGCTCAGCAGTTAAGAACACTGGCTACTCTTCCAGAGGACTCAGGTTCAATTCCCAGAACTCACAT
>CABHPR010140580.1:0-61330 GCA_902168415.1 Peromyscus melanophrys | reverse complement strand
GAGAGAGAGAGAGAGAGAGAGAGAGAGAGAGAGAGAGAGAGTTCTAGCATTGTTTTTCAGAAAGTTGCTGCTAACTAGTTCTAATGCCTGGGTCTTTAGAAAGCAGCAGTTCTCAACCTATGGGCCGCAACCCCTTGAGGGATGGAATGACACTTTCACAGGGGTTGCCTAAGACCATCCAGAAAACACAGATATTTGAATTATGATTCATAATAGTACCAAAATTAGTTACAACGTGGCAGCAAAAATAGTTTTATGGTTGGGGGTCACCACAACTTGAGGAACTGTATTAAAGGGTCACAGCATTAGGAAGGTTGAGAACCACTGTTGTAAAGGAGTGGCCTTTTAAAGGACTCAGTTTCTTTTCAGTTGTTTGAAAATAGTTTTGTAAGACAATCTGCCAGTGTTGGTCTGTATTTCAGAAGGGGTGCCTCCTTTGAAAGCTTTCAGTGGCACTTAATGTTAACTAATTTGGCAGAGTCCTGATATGAAAAGTTTCTCCACCATATTCTTTCCTCTTGTCTGTTCAGATTCTCCCTGTGTGTAGAGAAGGAGAGTGCTGGAGAACAGAGTCTGTTCAGATTCTCCCTGTGTGTAGAGAAGGAGAGTGCTGGAGAACAGAGGCAGCATAATATTCTAAATTGTTTCCTAGGGTTTCATTTGTCATCTTTACTTCAGTGTACTTAGCAATATTGCCTAAACAGAGGTTTGTTTCTTTTTAAAGTGCACATTTAAAGTAGTGCATGTCCATTGACACTGTTGGACTACATTGATTGAAATAGCAGAAGTCAGTATTGCTTTTGAAACTTACATCCTAAATCAAGGAATAATTTGTAGAATTACAATTCTTATCCTTAAATTTAAGTAGAAGATTCCCTTCTAAAAATTAATTTAGATGAAAGCTGTGTGTTCTAGTTATCAGTCATAAGCACAAGTCTCTTATGTTCATTTCATTTGTGATTTCATGGAGATAATGAAAGTCTTCATGAGGCACTTACAACAGGATACCAGAATAATTCTTTGAAACATTTTAAGAAAACCTTGTACAGTAAGAGCTTTAACACCGTCTGTTCATGTTAATGTTCATCCGACACACTCATTTCCAGCTGTGCAATGGAGGATCAGTGACCGATCTCGTGAAAGGATTTCTGAAGAGGGGGCAAAGAATGAGCGAGCCTCTGATTGCATATATTTTACATGAAGCACTCATGGTAAGGCCATTTGAACTCTTTGTGCAATAATTAGGAAGTAGTTCTACCTAAATAAAAGTGCAGATCCTACTTAAAAAGTATAACTATGCTAGTATTGACTAACGCAGGATCGAATGCAGTCTAGACATTAAGCAGAGACAACTTGAGTTTTTCATTAGAAGTCAACTTTGTGTTGATAGGATCCTGATTTCTGCTCTTAAGTTTGTTTTTGTTTTTTTATTTTTATAGATGAAGATAGAAAATGATTTTTTTCTGGTAGTTATCTTTTTATTTGCCACTATCTTAAATAAGTGTATTTAGAATATTTTCCCTTTTTTGGAATCAACAAAATTTTAAGACTAGAGGGCCTGTGTGTGGGCTCAGCAGGTAGTAGTGCTTGCTGCCAGACATGATGACTTCAGTTTAATCCTAGGACCTGCATAGTGGAAGAAAACTGACTCCCACAAGTTGTCCTCTGACTTCCACATTCTTACATGCATGCACGAACTCACACACACACACACACACACACACACACACACACGCACACACACACATGCACACACACACACACACACACCCCATGCAAATAAATAAATGTAATAAAAATTGTAGAGATTTTTGGGGAAAGCTGAGAAGTATGCTCTTTTTTGTGACTTTCTATATAGTCCAAGTTGGAAATGATACATTTTGGTTTGACTAACTCAATGCAAAACATTAGTATTTGAATACCGATTTTCACATGTGTTTGGTATTGATTCTGCACAAATGCACCACCTGAAAAATGTTTCTTTGTTTTGTACTTTTAAGAGTCATTATACAATTTCCACCTTCCAGGGACTTCAGCATCTGCACAACAACAAAACTATCCACCGCGATGTCAAAGGGAATAACATTCTGTTGACTACTGAAGGCGGAGTCAAGCTAGTAGATTTTGGTAAGTTTTCTTAAAAGTGCATAAAGAGCTAGTGTGATTTTATCACTTTCCAACAGGTTTGCCTTTTCTGAGTTGAAAGTAGGAAAACAAATCAGTATCTTTCAGATAACTTGGCAAATGAGGCTCCCGACTTCTGTGTCACCCAGCTTAACCCCAGATCACATATGTATATGTTTGTAGGTAGTTTATCCACCAGGACAGGCAGCATCCCAAATGATTAAGCCTCCTCTGAGAGGCCACTGACTAGACTCTGTTAGTGATGGCTTGCTTATAAAGGGACACATGTCCAAGTCCAGGGTTCTGTAATGGGAGGAGATCTTCGAGGACCGCTGCAGAATATTCCTTAAGGGTAAGCAGAAGACACAGGGAGAGATGTTCCTGAGAATCTGTGTGTCTTGTCATGATGCCCAAAAGGTCTTTGTTCACCTTTGTGACCAAGGTGCTCTCCTGAAGAAGGCACAGCTAAACAAGGAAAGAACTGGGGAGGTCCTGGATGACATGATTCAGGCAAAAGATCAATTACTTTTCTGCCTATCTTTTCTCTGCTGTGTAACAGTAATTTTCCATGTTTACTAAACTTGCTGTTTCTGTGTAGTGACCCAAGACCAACGTGCACTTCATCTGGACAGATGTTTTTCACTTTGGAGGTGATTCTGTACTTTACCATGTTTGAACTTCTAAGCCTGTGACAGTGGTAACAGTATTCCAGGACATCTCAGCGTTGTTCTTAGACATTCTCTCCTTTCCTCTCTGTGTGTCCCAACTTGTACTTCAAGATCCTGTGAATTTCTTTGTTTTTAATTTTATCACACAGAATTATTTGGTCTTATAGGTAAGTTATGACACTCAGAAATATATGCAGATAAGCAGAGGCTTTCACAATCAAGATTATGCCTTCTTCTATTCTGCCAAATTACTGCTTTGGCCACAGCAGTCAACTGAGTATGAATTGACTCAACAAACTTTCTTTCATTTTGCATTCTGGAAACTGAAGCTTAACAAAAATTGACTGATTAAATTTAGAAATTATTGTAAAGTCCAAGTCTATAATGACCTCATGGCTTGAGTTATCCAAGACTTGATTTTCAGAGCATGCAATGATCTGGATAAATAGCAGGCCCACCCAATATACATTGCACAGTATTTTTTTTTCAACTGAATTTTTACCAATTGCAGAGCAGCAGTGAGATTGACAGTGAATACATGATTCTTAAACCAGGTGCAGCCAATCTGTGTTGCTGATTGAGTTTAGAGCCATATGATTGAATGATCGGGCAGGTTAAGGTGTAAAAAGGACTTTCATTTGAAATTCAAAATAGCAAGAACAATAAAACATTTTGCCCCACTGCTCCACAGGAAGGACCATTATTCTACCTAGAAAATAATGCTATCTCCATTCTAAGACATCCCCAGTGGAGAACTTGATATTGAACTTAAGAGCTTGCTCCCAAATATATAATCTATATTAACAGATATTTAAAAACAGCTATAAACATCTCCAGATTTTAAAGAAAAATCTGATAATCCAGTGCCCTTGACAAATATACTTTCAGAGATATTTTCCAAAGTCAATTAAAAACATATCTAGATTATAAGTAAGATAGTTGCTTTGTTTTTATTTGTTGTTTGTTTGCTTGTATGCTTATTTGTTTATTTTGTTTTGTAGTGTTAAAGCTTGTATCTTCCAAGCAAGCACTGTATCAAACTTTGCCCCCAGCCCTAGGTAGCCTTGTATAAGACATCTTTACAAATACATGGATAAAATACAAAACAAGAGCACTTGTTTTAGATTATTTTGTTTGCAGACTTTCAGCAATCATTAGAACATAGGGCCAGTTGTCTATTAAATGTGTTCTTGGTGTCTAATGCCCAAGTCACATTATTTTCATGTAAGATAATGTTTATATTTTTCTTCTTCATGGTAAGGAGATATGGGATCTGGTTCACTAAAATGGACAATAGGTTTTTTATGAATTAAAAACTCAAGGATGGTAGGTATGCACTTATATAAAAATGCTCTTTGAGAGAAGAAGGAACAAAACGTAGTAAAGCACAAACTGCAACATCTAAACCAAAATCAACATCCTCATTTTATGTGTAAATCAAATTTTCAGAGATGGGTACTTCTTGGAGCAAAAGCATTTAGAGTAAATTTTATTTTAATTTCTTGCATCCTGAAGTATACTCTGAGCTCATTAGAGGACACTGAAGATAGTAGGTGATGGTTAGTCTAAGTCATGCACTTACATCTAAGGTTTCAGAACTAGGTACCACCAGGAAAAGAGAATGTGTGATGTTTGTCTTTCTGGGTCCGGGTAACCTCACTCAGTGTAATATGTTATACTTTCATCAATTTACCTAAAAATTTCATGATTTCATTTTTCTTTACTGATGAGTAATATTCCATAGTTTATATATACCACATTTACATTGTCCATCTGTTGGAAGACATTTAGGTTGTTTCTATTTCCTAGCTATCGTAAATAGAATAGAAATCAACATGACTGAACAAGTATCTGTGGAGTAGGATGCTGAATCCTTTGGGCATATGCTAAGGAGTGGTATAGCTGGGTCGTATATTAGATTTATTTTTAGCTTTTGGAGAATTCTCTACATTGATTGCCAGAGAGTTGCTGTACCAGTTTGCAATCCCACAAGCAGTGAATGAGGGGTTTGTCCTCTTCCACATCCTCAACAGCATTTCTTATCAAGTTGTTTTCTTGATCTTAGCCATGCTGACTAGGGTAAGATGAAATCTCAAAGTAGTTTTAGTTTGCATTTTCCTAATAACTAAGGATGCTGACCGTATTTTGGATATTTTTTATCCAGTTTTACTTCTTTTTGTTTGAGAACTCCCTGTTCAGATCCACAGCCCGGTTTTTCATGATGTCATTTGTTTTGTTGACTCTTTGTCTTTTGAGTTCTTCCTATATTCTGGATTTTAGTCCTCTGATAGAGATACGACTGGTAAAGATCTTCTCCCCCGCTCTGTAGGCTTCCTCTCCACTTGATTGTTTCCTTGGCTTTACAGAAGCTTTTTAATTTAGTGAGGTACCACTTGTCAGTTGTTGACCTTCATTCCTGAGCAAATAGAGTCCTATTCAGAAAGTCCTTTCCCATCCCTGTGTCTGGGAGAGTAGCGCCTATGTTTTCTTCCAGCCGTTTTAGCACATTATGTTTCGCGTTGAAGTCTTTGATCCATCTCGAGCTGTTTCTTCGTGCTGAGTGATAGATAATGGTTCTACTTTTGTTCTTTTACATGTGTCAAAGCTAAATAAATTCTGTAGGTTATATATACAGTTGTACACATATATGCAGATATATGCATGTAACAATAATAATTAAAGAAATCAGGAATTAGGAAGAGGGGGAAGAGTTGGAGCTAGGAGAGGGAGGGACAAGGGTAATGTAAATGCAGTGCTCATGTATGAATTACTCAAAAATGTAAGACCATTTAAAAATAAGAATATTTGCATTTCATATCCTATTCATTGCTATAAGCATAGTAAGTATCTGACACATGGTTGTTCAGTTATGAAAATAAGAATTCCCAGGTGTCCCTTTGTGTTTCTAATAAATAGCTTTTTACTACAGCAAAGTCAGTATTACTTTAAATATTAAGAAATATAATTACACAAAAAGTAAGACTTAGCTTGATAGTACTAACCATAAAAATAGTCTGTCTGAGAAGAGTTTCTGTTGTTAAGTGAGACACACAATTGCAGAAAACCAGCAGACCCCTCAGAGAGTTGTGACTAGTGAGCTGGTAAACGTTTTTAATGAGCTGCATCAGCAGTCACGGGTGCATGGTCAGTCAATAAATAAAATGAGCTCCCAGGAGATAAACGTCTTTAGGCAGGTCAACTAATGTTGAAAAAAAGCAATCCTTATCTGCAATAGAAAATGAAAAAGAGGCTCAGTTTAAAGGCAGCCCCAGCTTTGCTCTCTGTGCGTTTTCCCCTGGGGACCTTCCTTCCTAATAGGACGCTTAGCATTTCAGTGCAGGAGCACAAGATGCACATTTTGTGATTTATTTAGACATCGTTCTTATGACAGAATAGTTTATGGCTTTAAATCTCTCATTATCCGCATGAATTTTAAAACTAGAAGTACCCCTTTCTTTCTTCCTAAGACTTCAGAGAAGAGCCACTGGCAGGTGAGACAGGCTAGCACTGGAAAGGGACGCCTTTTCACACAGCTTAGATCCCGACAGAGGTAAGGAAGGTGTCCACACTGGGAGGCTGTTGATCACAGTGGCATGAGATGAGGGGTTAGGTCCCCAGGTGGAATAAGAAGGGCATCTATGAGGGGTGGTAGTGGTGGCATCAAGTGGGTTTTCAAGTCTAAAGTGAGGTGAAGACAGCACCTGCAGAGAGGTGAGGGCAGGGCCAGAGACTGCAGCCTTGACATCCTCAGGGAATGAACCAGGACTCCTGTCTGATTGAGAAAAGAATTACAAGCATTAAGAGTGGTAAGTGTATGTATAGGTATCAAAATAATAATATAATACAAAATAATAATAATAATAATAATAATAATAATAATAATAATAATAATACAAGCGCCATGCTCTGGAGAAGTCAGCCAACACAAACTAGATAGATTTCATGTTTTTTTTTTTATTTTTTTTAAGAGAGAAAATGTAAAGTTGGGTGTTTAGGGAGATGGAGGAGGATCTGAGAGGAGTTGGAGGACAGGAATGAATATGATCAAAATATATGAAGTTTTCAAAGGATAAATAAAAACGTTTTAAAATAGAGTACGTATATTGTGAAATGTGTGTATGTGTGTATATATATTCCCTCACCATCTCTACTACTGAAGAACACACCTCTCATCTGGATTTGGTTTTAAAATAACAATTCCCAACAGGAAGTCAGGGCTTTTAGAGAAAGAATCATTTTAGGGCTGTGTAAGTTAGCCTGGAACCTACTTTGTCCAGAACATTAAAAATTTTCTCAATGAATGAGGACACACGCCGAAGGAACACAGATGTCGAAGCAAGATCCACTCATCGCATCTGGGAGCATTTGAGCATTAAAATGATAATAATGATGTGATCGTGGAAATCCATTGAACAAAACAGAAGTCCACATTCATCTGCCCTGGCATACATATGTGCACAAGTAGATGGAAGAAGTAAAGGCCTTTTATTACAAATAAAGATAGAAGGAATAGTAGAATTTTAAGTCATCATTATCTACCACCATAGTAATAATTAACTTATCCAGTAGATGTCTATGTTAATGGGTTAAATTCTGGTTAGAAATAGGGTAATCTCAGACTTGAAATACCTGTCCACAAAATGTTTATTAGACTCAAAGGAAGAAAAGTTTCACGAAGGAGAAGTCTACCGACAGGTGTCAGTCAAGTCTGAGTGAACATGACTGGTCACAGGAAGGATGAAATCAATCGCCCTTTCAGGACTGCCCTGTGTCACATCCGTTGTTTTCCTGCAGAAGCTCAAGTCGTGAAGTAATCCCCACCAGTTCAAACTGGAAGTAGTCTGTGAGCCAGCAGTCCTAAACTTTGAAAAATGCCCAGGTTTGGGGGATCAAGGACGGATGGAGGAGCCGGTCAGACTGCGAGTCATTGAGACAGGGCAACGCAAAGAGAGCATGATCTCGGGTGCATTTTGTTTATGTTGTAACGGGCACTTTTGGTAGCATTGTTGAAACCTGAGGTTTATAGATTACATGATTGTAGCATGAATCTTAAAAGTCTTAACGGGTTCTTATTAATAAAATCAAACCTCAGCCAGGTATTGGGGTGAACACTGGAAGGTCAGAGAGACAGAACAAGCCACAGCTACTCTCACCTGGCCAACTTCTCAGCTGGTCTTGTTTCCTCAGACTGGAGGCCTCTGAGTCTTCATCCAGAATGGGTCTCAGCTGAACTGCTGCTAGAAGCCTGAAAGCTTAACCAGGCCAAATGCTTCTCCAGGCCAAATGCTTACCCCAGGCTAAATGCCTCTCCAGGGCAAATGCCTCTAGTTTCTGGTCCTCACGCTTTATATACCTTTCTGCTTTCTACCACCACTCCCTGGGATTAAAGGTGTGGCTTTCTGGGATTAAAGGTGTGTATCACTGTGCCTGGCCGTTTCCAATGTGGCCTTGAACTCACAGAGATCCAGAGGGATTTCTGTCTCTGGAATGCTAGGATTAAAGGCGTATGCTACCACTGCCTAACCTCTATGTTTAATATTGTGGTTGTCCTGTTCTCTGACCCCAGATAAGTTTATTAGCATACACAATAGTTTGGGGAACACAATACCCCCACACATGATAGAACATATGAGTTAAAACCTAGCAATTTTAATGATTATAAAGTAAGAATATCCTTGTTTGTAGTAATTACAGACTGTTTAGGGATGGAACAGGCATTGTTTGGGGCTATTTGCCAGCACATGAGGCAGGCATTAAAAAACAAAAAACAAAATGAAATGAAAACTTTGTATCTCCTTTGCCAACTTTTAATCAACTCTGAGATTAGGTCAAAATAAAAGTGTAAGGCCAGGTGTGGTGGCTGTCACCTTCATTCCTGGCATTTGGAGGCAGAGGCAGGTGGATCTCTCTGTATGTGAGTTCTAGGCCAGACTGGTCTATATAGAGAGCCCCAGGTTAACCGGGACTTGATAGTGAGACCCTGTCTCTAAAAGCAACAACAAAGTAAACGAAACAAAACACCTTCCTTTCAGTCTCTGTGCCTGCTGAAACCTTTATTTCGCCTTGGACTCTCCTGTCATCCTCTAGGATCTTTACAATAACCAGAGCTCCTTCCAGCCTCCTACCCGGAAAGCCCTAGTCTATCAATCCCTTTCAGTTGCATTGATCTGGGAATATCTGAATTGCTCCCTTATTTGGGGAGGATAATTCGGCAGATGCATAATTCTTTTTTTTTTTTTTTTATAGAAGAAAGGGTTTGTTTGGGTTTACAGTTCCAGAGAGATAAGAAGAGCAGTCAATGCTCTTAACCTCTGAGCTTCTCTCCAGCCTCTGGATACAGATTTCTGAGGAAATTTCAACAGAGGCATTCTGTGAGTCTGGATCACCTGGGCTATTTGTTTTGTCTTCATTGGTGTGTGGTCCTTTTGTTCTGAAAATACACAAACTTTTTTTTTTTTTAAAGATTTACTTATTTAGCGAACTTCTGCCCCTCTGGGGTTCTCCCATTGTGCTGTAAGCCTGTATTTAAGACCTCCTCCCTCCTTCAATAAACCGCATTCCTTCCTGTTTCAGCGATCCTCTTCAGCCAAGAGTGCATAGTTCTTTAATAGGAGAGTCCTAACAATTTCAGTTCATTAACCCTGGCTTCGTAGTTCCTGCTGAGAGATGAACTCACAATGTTGTCGTGGGTCCCAGTATGTGAAGTCACTGTCTCATTCTGTTCTCAGAGTCTGCCTCAGACAGTCCTGGTGGAGGTGGAGAGGCAGATCAGTGTCCCTTATGTCACCTTACTTACAGCTTATTGAGCTTCCCATGGGTTTACATTCATGTCTCCCATAGAAGTTGGACACATTTTGGCCATTACGTTTTTGAATAATCTTCCCCCTTTCCCTTTCTTCTCCTTGGATCCTACCATGCATCTATGTGTGTCTACTCAATGGTGTCTCATAAATTCCTGGGCTCAGTTCACCTCAATCTTTTCTTGTGTCTGCATGGTTGAAAATTTCAATTGTCTTCCTTCAAACTCACTGACTCTTATACCTGCTTAAATCTTTCAATCTTTTCACTTGTGCTTTGTACTTACGAGTTTCTTTCATGGCTGTGATGAAATACAGGCTCACATTTTAAGAGATCACAACCATGGTGGTAAAGGCATAGTAGAGGAAATGGTGGCAGGAATATACAGGTAGGAATTTTCACACCCAGGTAGACCAAGTAGCAGAGAGCAAGGAATACTAGGACCCCACTTGCTTTCTCCTTTTCACCTTTACATACAGCCTGGGACTGCAGCCCATAGTACATTGCCACCTACATTTAAGGTGGAACTCTCCACTTAAACCTCTCTGGAAACACTTGTACTGGCAACCCAAGGATAGACCTCATTAATGCTCTAGGGCAGGGGTTCTCACCCTCCCTAACGCTGTGACCCTTTAACAGTTCCTCATGTTGCGGTGGCTCCAACTATGAATTTATTTTCATTGCAGCTTCATAGATGTAATTTTGGGACTGTTATAAATCACAATTTAAATATCTGTGTTTGGAAAACAATAGTCTTAGGTGACCCATATAAAAGGGTTGTTTGACCCCCAAAGAAGTCTTGACCCACAGGTCAGGAACCACTGCTCTAAGTGTTTCTCAATTCAATCAATTTGACATTCAAAGTTAGCTCTCATAAAAGAATGTCTTCTTGGGCTTTTTAAAATTGGTCTGCAATTTCATTTAGACTCAAGTATTTCCATGTCTTTGTTTAGTTCTTTGAGCATGTTTGGCTAGTTCTGCTTTAGGCCTTTGTTTAGGAAGCCCATCTTTATTCTGTTCTTTCTCAGGCATGCTTTTTGTGGGCTTATCATTTTTTTCTCTGTGCTATTATTCTCTGCATCCTTTGTATGCCTTTGGATTCATTTCTGCTACTGAAACTAGCTCTTTAAGTCTAATGATGTAGAAGCTCTGAAAAGCAGATTCTCCTCCTTTCCCAGGGTTTGCTGATGTGAGTGTATGCATGCACACCTTACCCGCTTCTCTCTGCCAGGGGTCACCCTAAAATATAAACTTAAAATCTTCTTAGGCTCTTTTAAAGCCTATTATTTATTTTCTCATGTAAGTCCCTGCCTTTATATTAATTTACATTTTCTTTTCCAAAGCTAGGGATCAGATCCCAGGCCTTATGTATGGCGGACACACATTCTACCTCTGAGCTATATCCCCAGTCTGGTGGTTACTTCTGAAAGTTCTTGCCTTTCATTTTCTCCTCTCAAAAAGGAAGAAGTTCAAGAGGAACACACTAGATAAAAGTTGCCTTTAGCTTTGAGCATCAGTGGAGCTGGCCTTGCAGCGACAGCAGGAAGGGAAGGACTCCAAAGCCACGCAGTTTCTTTCTAACCATCCAGAAAGAGATGCAGGGGTGTGGTCTGATTTCCGCAAGGACATAACATCCGGTTCTCTTCTAACAGAACTCATATCACAGAGTTGGCTCACAAGGTCAGCCCCAAATTTGCAGTATAAGCTGTGGGAATGAAGCCTGATAGTCACAGTCAGAGGATGACGGCTGGCAGTGTCCCCTCTGTCCTTGGAAGCACAATCTTTATTCTATTAAGACCTCCAGCAGAAAAATGATCTGCTTATAATCCATAAGGATAAATGCTGATTTACCCAAAGAGCACCACCACGAAATTATCCACAATAATCTTTGACCAAGTATCTTTGCACCATAACCCCATCAATTAGACACATAATGTTAACCATCACACTGTCTTAATCTCAACTGCAGAATGATACTGTTAGATGATGTGATGTATTCTATGGCCTCTTACAGTGAAAAATTCTCTCTCTAATGTATATATATATATATATATATATATATATGTATGTATATATATACACACACACACACACACCACATATTTAATTTAGCTCTCATTCATCGGCTGTTGTTGTTGTTGTTGTTGTTGTTTTAGAATTTTGCTCTGTGGGTTATACCAAGCCATGTCTGTTTAAACTTGTCTTAGAAATAACATATTAGGTATTTCTGCCATCTCTCTAAAACCCCGAAGAAATTCCCGAACACCAGTATAAATCCTGTGCATCTCTCTTCCTGGGCCTGGGACGTGTGCAATAGGAACAGCCAGCAAGGCTTGTTCGCTGGGCCTAGAATAGCCTGAAAATTCCCCAGCAAAGCAAAAGGCTGAAGACCATTAGCATAAACCTGTGTCATGTCCCTGTGGCTGTGATTCTGAGTGGATTGTTGCCCTGACTGTTCAGCGCTGATCTCTGTTTGGCCTCCTGTTCCTTTCCATAGTGTCTCACTATCCTAACTTTTCTGCCTGGAATTTTCCACCCTTCAGCATCTTTTCTCTTGAGGTGATTATGTAACTATTCACTTTGGTGACTTATTCCTTTTGTTACTCTCTGGACAAAATGCCTTTCCTAATCTTTTTACTTCCTGGGGCTACTGAACTCATGCTTTGGATCCTTGTAGCCTTTTAAAGTAATTTATGCCAATTTTCCAGAGTTTTGTGTTTTTTTTAAATCTTCTTAGCTGTTTTGCTTATGGGGTTTTATGGTGAGTAAAAATGCAGCTAATCCTCAAAAAAAAAAGGTTCCTCTCAGCTTTATTTCACTCACCTGAAAGTTAGACTTTGTGACAAGCTATCTATGGATATGAATCTTGGTGAGTAAAATGATTTTGCAGCTTAATGGGCACTGCAGAAGCATCTCGATCGTAGCTGAAATTTTCCTGGTCCCACCCGGCTCACAGCCGCTCAGACCCAAATAAACACACAGAGGCTTATATAAATTAAAACTGTTTGGCCTAATGGCTCAGGCTTCTTGCTAGCTAGATCTTACACTTAAAGTAACTCGTAATTCTTATTTATGTTTAGCCACGTGACTTGGTACCTATTCCCAGTTCTGCCTTCACATCTTGCTTCTCATGGCGGTGGTGGCTGGCAGCGTCTCCTCACTCAGCCTTCCATTTCCCAGAATTCTCCTCTCTGCTTATCCCACCTGCACTACACTTCCTGCCTGGCTACTGGCCAATCGGCGTTTTATTTATCAATCAATCAGAGCAACACATTCACAGCAAACAGAAAGACATCCCCAGCACTCAATTGTGGGATTTAGCAAACGCCTCTTAGGTCCTGCTGTCTCAGAATTGGATGTGTGCCTGTTTTTAATGTTATAATCGCCTAATATTTTCAAGAACCCCTTTCACTACATCACTGTATTTTTCACTGAATTTGTATCTTCATGTTTTCTGTGTTTACCACAGTTTGTTCCTGAAGGAGTGATACATAACTTTTTTTTTTCCTTAAAGATCTTAGCAGACACCAAATGATGCATAAGACTCTAAAGGTGTTGTACTCTGTTGCCTGAGCCCTGCCAGTGGTCTTTGTAGGGGTTGTCAATGCCAGTGTTTGTGCAAACTATTGTTGGCATTCAGGAATAGTTAAACCTCTGTCAATTTATCATTGTAATACTATCCATTAAAATGGCTGTCAGCATAGAGAACTTTCTCTGCTTCTACAGGCGGTGACCTTACTTAGATTTTTTTTTAAATCATTCAAGCTATTTGATCAAAACTCTTGGAGGCCAAGTGTTTACCTCAGAAAATTCTTAATGCCATATAATATAAACTAGAAATGTAATATGATTTCCTATAAACTCAGAGTCTCTCAGCCTCAGAAATTCAAGATTACCTATTGTCCTTGTGAATTTCCTGTTTAAGGTCTAAACTCACCTGGACTTTGTACTTAGAGTTCCTTTGTTCTAAGAAACTAACTCTGTTGACCTTACTGCAGACAACACTAGCCGCTCACAGAAGAACTGAGGGAGAAGCTGGGGTGTGGCCACCCTGGAACTCAGGAGGGAATGAACCTTCTGGGTGAAGACTTAAGGCCTCTTGCTGCTGGCTGAGCTCTGATACTTTGCCACCTTAAGTGCCTCTATCCATAATTCAAAATTTAAAGAAAAATAATGACATGGCAGGGCATATGCCACACCTCTAGTTTCTGTCCTTAACATCCTACCTATTTGCATTTCCTATGTCATGTAGAAGGATGCTCTTTGCAGGACATCTTTGTTTATGAATCCCAACACTAGATCAGATGTGACCACTTACCAAAAATGCCAGTTCTTGTGGCATAATCTTTATACCTAGAAAAAAAATGTTGATTAGCTTAAAAAGTCTCTTTCCTGCTAGGGACAAACCTTGATTTTTACTTGGTTATGTGTGGCCTTTATTTTTTTTATTCTCTTCCTCATTACATCTCATTTGAACACCTAAGCTAAATTTATCAAATAGAGACAAAAACAATCGCCAAAGGTCAAATATAATTTAGTTTTTCATAAGTAATTGAATACCCTTAGAATAAGTTTTAGAAAATTTAAAGTCATTTTAAATTAAAATTTCTTTTAAAATTGCATCTATATAAATTACTATCCTATAATATAGTCCAGTTTTGAATTATGTTGATTTTAGTTCATAGAAGATATATAACAAATTAGAATGCATAGAGTTATGTTTAATTTTTCTCAGTTATATAATGTATGGAACAGAAGTAGAGGGCATATTTTGGAAAAGATGTATTTTGGGTTAATGCCCTTTTTCACATATTCTGTTGGGAAATATTAAGGGTGAACTTTAAAGAATGTATTAGTTAATTGCCCTTGAATTTGAATAAAAAGATATATAGTAAAGATGTTTTTCTTTTCAATAATTAATATTTTGCAGGCAAATTTTAAAGAGAATAAATTAAGACCATATTTATGCCATCTAGAAAAGTTCATTAAGGGAAGCAACTAACACAGAACCAGAGCCTAGTTCCTACCAGATTGGTCCAGAGTTCCATCACATAAGTGTCTATTTGGCCAAATCTGGCCTTTTAATTTCATAGTAAAAAGCAGACGTTATCTTGAAGGAATGAAGTCTCAGTTGATACTTTCCTCTACTGGGATCATCAGATGAGCAGCAGGAGAGTAACCTTTGGGACTCACTGAGGAGGGGTTTGGCTAAGCAAGAACATCAAAGAAGGAAAGCTGTGGCTTAGGTGGAGGCCAGCAAGGCCAGAGGGCAGGAGCATTGCATCTTGGGAGGCGAATACATGAGGAGCCACAGTATATATGAAAATCAAGGGAAAGAGCTTAATCCACGTTTTTTTGTTTTGTTCTGTTTTTGTTTTTGTTTTTATTTTTGAAGTTTAGGAGGAGTTATTTCTAACCAGGTGGAAGTAATAGAATGATGATTGAAATGTTTGGTTATACCTTTTCATTATAGTTTGTAATCTCTGTAAAGAAAAAGCGGATTCTAACTGGATGGTAATTAGCAGTGTATGATGATGTATGTGTCTCAGAAAGCAAGAGGAGGTGGTTGTCAACGCTTTAATCAACCTAAGGAAACATTAGAAGATATGTATGCTTAAGTTTATTTAAACATTGCAGTGTGCATGTACATTGAAGCATTATGAGGTTTCTCATAAATGTGCGTAATTTTGTGGAAATTTTTGTTCAGTTAAAAAATAAATTTAAATTTTAAAAAGGAGCAGATGCTATTGCAGGTGTTGGTTTAGGTAGATGAAAGTAGGTTGAAACTTTCAGTCAGATGTGTTGTTGTTTGTTTTTGCTCTTTTGGGGGGGCCCGCCACCCAGCCCCCCAAATAAATCACACGTGGAGGTTTATTCTTAATTATGAATACCCAGCCTCAGGCTTGTTTCTAGCCAGCTTTTCTTCACTTAACTTCACTTAACATCTACCTTTTGCCTTTGGGCTTTTTCCTTTTCTTACTTCTGTATTTTTAATTTTCACTCTTTCTCTGTGGCTGGCTGTGTGACTGGGTGGGTGGCCCCTGGCGTCCTCCTTTCCTTGTTCTCTTGCTCCTTCTCCATTTTTCCCAGATCTCTCCTTCTATTTATTCTCTCTGCCTGCCAGCCCCATCTATCCTTTCTCCTGCCTTGCTATTGGCCAGTTCTTTATTAGACCATCAGGTGTTTTAGACAGGCACAGTAACACAGCTTCACAGAGTTAAACAAATGCAACATAAACAGAAGTTACACTCCTTAAAATAATGTTCCCCAACAAGATGACATGTAACATGAACAAGGTTAGTAAAGTAATTGTATGTGTATTCTCAAGTCAACTGCTAACACCCTATAAAACTTTTGTTTACTAGAATTTGTTCAGGGGGAGGAAGGAGTTAGGAAACACCATTCAAATATGTGACGCAAATGGTTTACTCTGTAGATTGTGAGAAGAGTGAGAGAGCAATGTGATTGGGCAGAACAGAAACCATTATGAGGAAAGTTAAGCCTTTAGGTGGAGCTTACAGCTGGATAGAATTTGGAAATGGAAAATAAAAATAGGAGGACCACTCTGCATTTTGGCTAGACAGAGATCCTGATTTAGGCTCCTTCAAGGTGAGGTTCAAATCCAGTGGCAGCTCTGAGGGAACAGACTTCTGATGTGAATTTGTAAGAAAATGCATAGCAGCTAGAGCCTTTCACATGAGTAGTTAATGCAAGAAACCATCTCACCTCTTCTCTCTAGGTGTGTCTGCACAGCTCAGCAGCACCCGGCACCGCCTGAACACCTCCGTAGGAACACCATTTTGGATGGCTCCTGAGGTCAGTGAGTTTTGAAGGAGACAAGTTTTCCTTTACACATATGCTTTTGCTCCCTAAATATGTTGGAATATACCACAAGAAAATGTCTACTGTGTTGTTTTAATGTGGGATTTTATGTAGGCAAGGAGGAACATGGGGGATTCTGGGTAAACTGGCTGCGAAGGAATGCGTGAATAAGTGAAAGATGAATGTGCAGAGTCAGGAGAGGGAAAAAGACTTTTGCAGGCTGAATATTTCTTGAAATTTACTTTGAGTTGTCAAGCATGTATCTGCACTCTGGATGTTTGCATGTTATTTTATCTTTACTTTTTATTATTATTACTATATTCCCATTATTATTATTTGGTATTTTGATATAGGCTGTCTGTGTCCTCTTCCTTCATTCTTCTGAATGCTGGCACTACAGTTGTTGTCCCTGTTACGTCTCAACCCACCCCCCCAAAAGTGGCAGTCTGGGCTCAGCTCAGGCAGGACTCTGACCCAGTAAACACTTATCATCTTCAGAAACCTTGTAAAGTGAGTTTCTATTTGCCAGGAAAAGGCATTACTTTCCTGTTGGACCCTACAGTCCCCAAATCTGGAGAGGACATCTGGTTCTCTATTAACTCAAACAAGCCTCCAACAGACTAAAGCCCTACGCTAGTGCTCAGGTCATTCCAGCTAACCTTCCTTCCTCCCACAACATAACCCCTTATAATTGGCAAGACCACACCCCCCCACGCACACACCATTTTTACTATCTTCTCTGCTCCTGAGACATAGTCCTGGCAATCCTCATCCTGCTGCCCTCTGTCTTTTCTCTCTGCTTTTCTCTCTGCCCCACCCAATCACCCCCCCCCACACACACACACAAGAGACAGTGTTGGCATTTTGATCCCCAATAAACCTTTCTTTCTACCCACTGAGCAGTCTAGTTCAGTGATTGCATTGTGCCCTCACTTACATCCACTGTCTGGCTACATTTTGCTTTTAAATAATAATAAACATTTTATGAGAACCCTTGAGTTTGTTAGGTCAGACACAAGTCTGTCAACCCATGTGGTGAGTTCTTACGTTAAATCACCAGCCTGGAAACTAAGTGCAACTTTAGGAAATTTTTCCATTATTACCCTGGGGAAATTGTAGATAAACTGCTAAAACAGCTGAAAGTTCAAGAATCAGACCTTCTCCCAACAGTCCCTATTTAATGCCTTTAATCTTTTTAATTATGTTGATCAATAAAGAATGCTTCATTTTGAAAACTCTCTCTGCATCCATTGGGAAGAGCTCTGCTATTTGTATATGATGTTCTAGGGAGCAAAGAGAGAAGTGATTCAAATGCTACATTAATATTGCAAAATCTTCCAATTAAATTTGTTTGAAAATGAAATCCTGGTATGCTATTTCTGTTTAACTATTAATTCAGTTATTACTTATTTTTGAAAAGTTAAAAGGTAGCATATAGGAAAAGGATACAATTTTAATAAGTGTTTTTGGAGCTCCAATGGATTAAAAATCTCTTTAACAGGGACTATATCTGAGAAGAAATGAAGTTATAGTCATGTAAAAGCCAGGACAAAATTCAATGAGAGAATCTGAAATAAGAGCTTCTTCAGATATATAACATCAGTATTTTTAAACATTACAAAAGTGAGAAGTCAGCCGGGCGGTGGTGGCGCACGCCTTTAATCCCAGCACTCGGGAGGCAGAGGCAGGCGGATCTCTGTGAGTTCAAGGCCAGCCTGGTCTCCAAAGCGAGTTCCAGGAAAGGCGCAAAGCTACACAGAGAAACCCTGTCTCGAAAAACCAAAAAAAAAAAAAAAAGTGAGAAGTCAATAAAAATGTAATTCTATGCCAAATATTGTGTTTTATCTGCATATACTCATAATTAAGACATAAGGTGATTGTAATGTTATATGAGAAATATTTAGGCTTTATATTTTATGTTAATTTGTAGTAACAATTATATACTTGTTTGCTTGTAACAGAAGCATTCCTTTATATCTGCCTGCTAGTCACTGTTTTGATGTCATTATTTTGTGCCTATTCTCTCCTCTGCAATATGTGCTCTCTGATCTTAAAGAACATACTCTGAATAACCAGATTTCTAGCTGCAAGGTATCCTGTATGAACTGCTTCTGTGTTGTTAGTAATAACATTTCTGCTGGTCTGAAGATGCTGCTCTGTGTAGAGGACTTGCCCAGCATGCATGTAACTTGCCCAGTATGCATGAGGCCCTGGGCTCAAGCTCTAACACCAGGGAGATCAAAGCATTTAATGACACATTTGTAAGAATTAGAAGGAAATGGGTAAACACATAGAATATGTTCGTCATTAAGAAATATTTCAATGTTTTAGAAATTAATCACTTGGAAAGTAAAATTCTTGGTTAGCATTTATAATTTAAATTCTACTTTAAAGACAGCATGATTTGGTTACATAAAGCCATTCTTTCCAGTCTGGATTGAAGTGTGCCAGGATTGAAGGGTCATGTGACCACAGCAAGTAACCATACAACTTACTATACTAATCACAAGGTAGGTGTACAGATCCAAGGACAGCAGTCATGAACCAGGGATATTCAAAACAACCTGGAATGCAAGTTCACCCAGACCTACAGGGAAGTGTCCCAAGATGTGAAGCCAGACAACTGTGTGTTATCCTGAAAGATGGGCATTACCCTGATGTAACAATGTTACTAGAAAAAAATAGTAATATAAAAGACTACTTTAACCAGTTACTGTGAGATGCCTACAATCCTCATACTAAGGAAGGCTGAGGCCTGAGATATATAGCAACACACCGAGGAAATATGAGAAGGGTAGGGTCGACTCCATATTCTGAAACCAACTGTTTATCAGACAATAATGGGAGGAAGGATGCAAGCCCTGAGTTACATTTCTAGCACACACAACCACAAATTACATAAAGGCCAAAATGTATTAGACAACAGAAGAGAAAGTTCATATGTGTTTTCCCAGCTGTGGAGAGACATAGGTAACATGCACTAGATTCATTTTTTTTTTGACTTACACAGTTCTGTGGCTGTCAGTGGATAGTTAGAACTGCTCCATCACCTCCACTGTCTAAGACGAAACATTTTTATGTTCCTAAAAGAAATATTTTACCATGTGAGTATTTCCCTTGTCCCTCCCCTACCCTAGTCCAGCATTAATCTAGTTTAGGATGTATAGATTGGTCTATTCTGAACAGCTTGTATCAATGGAATCTGAGCATGTGTTCCTTGTATTTGGATTTTCTCCCTGGTTCATTTTCAGGGTTCATCCATGCTGTAGTATTTCTGTACTCCTGTGGATAAATAATATTTCACTATTTGTATATACCACATTATGTGTATCCATTCTTCACTCAAGAGACACTGGGTTCCTACTTTTTTGGCTGCTTATGAATAATACTGTCTTAATACTTAACATATGAAATTTAAAGTAAAACCTAGAACTCTCATGCTTGCTCCTAGAACTCCAGAGGATGAAACTATAAGCACACAGGCTGACTGAGAAAGAAAAGGTCACACAGCTATAAGATAACACAGGATATGGGGCAGGGACAAGGCATATAGATGCAGACAAATGCTGCTGGTAGAGCTTGGTTCTGGGCTGTGGGCAAGTTCACAAGAAATAAACAGAAAGGAATCAGTAGACCAATGTTTAAAGGCCAGTAATAAATACATAAGTACATTATTCATATGTGTATAGATGGTGGATAATATATCATTTATCTTTCATCTGTTAATTATCTACCACTCATCTATCACCTATCTATCATCTATCATGTACCTACCATTTTTCCATCTTCCTATCATCTATCCATCTATCTACCATCTGGCACTTACCTATATATCATCTATCAATATATCAATCATCTATTTACCTCTTTTTTAAACACATTGATATGTTTCTATTTAGATATTCACTAGTATGGCTTTTGGTGTCACATCTAAGGGGATTCATTCATCATGAAGAAGTAGAGTTTCCTGAGTAGTGTATGTGAATGTTGCCAGCTCAACTCTTGGAGCCCACACAGGGGTTTTCAATGTTTGCTGGAGTCACAAATGAGAAATGTTCCCACAGAGACTACCATATTGTAGTTAAATGATGGGACTTTAAGCTGCCATCACCCCCAAAATAATTTCTGTCTTGTGAGATGACATTCACAAAATTCAAAACATTTTTAATGTAAATCATGGTTTTCAAAGGCCAGTAGATAACTCAGCAGGTAAAAGAGCTTGTCATCATGCCTGATGACCTGCGTTCAAACTCTGGAACCCACACAGAGGAAGGAGAGAACTCCTGCAAGTTGTCTTCTGAATTCATACACACATGACCTCTCTCTCCCTCCCTCCCTCCGTCCCTCCTTCCCTCTCTCTCTTCTCTCTTTCTCTTTCTCTCTCTCTCTCTCTCTCTCTCTCTCTCTCTCTCTCTCTCTCTCTCTCTCTCTCTCTCTCACACACACACACACACACACACACACACACACACACCAGACATATATACATACACATGCAAATAATGTTTAAAAAATAAAAGTTATCCCCACTTGGCTAAAGCAGCATAATCTGTAACTATATTTTAGATATTTGTCCTTATACCCATAGATAAATGTAGCTCTTAGCCTTTATCAAGGAAATTTCTCTTGTAACAGATGGGGAAACCATTACAGAAAACCACAACCAATCAAATTGCATAGTTATGGAACCCAGTCCCATTGGATACATCTACAAAACACTCCTGCAACTAAGGCTCAAAGATCATTGCAGAGGATTGGGTGGAAAGATTGTTAGAGCCACAGGAACAGGGATTTTGCTGTGAGATTGTATCTTTAGTAATTTCAGAACCTACATCCATAGTCTCACCAGCATGACTGACTAAATATGAGCTGAACAAGGACAACAATAGACAAAGCCAAAGTGGATGGTGGGGCCACCACAAGGCCTCAAACCTACACAAAAAACTACAGGCAACAAAGTAATGCTGAGAGCAAGAGAAATAGTCTTCCCCAAGGAAGAGTGCCGCAATTGGTTATCTAATACCAAATGGACAACCCTAAAAACATACATACAAGTAACATTTTACAGACTGAAAAGGTTGTATTTATGTTTTCAGATATATATGCAGATACATATGTGCATGTAACAATAGTTAATGGAAAAAGAGGCCACGAATTTAAAAGAGAACAAGGAGAGTTACATGGGAGTGTTTGGAGGGGAGAGGGAAGGGGAAATGATGTAATTATATTACAGTCTCAAAAATAAATAATAATAATAATAATGGTTTTCACAATTTGAAGCTGAATTCCTTTTTGTGATCACTGATGTTAACAATGAACATTTATAGCAGTGGTTTTCGATTTGTGGGCCGCCAACCCCTTTGGGGATCACATATCAGATATCTTGTGTATCAGATATTTACATTACAGTTCATAACAGTAGCAAAATTACAGTTATGAAACAGCAATGAAATTATTTTATGGTTCAGGGGTCACTATAACATGGGGAACTGTATTAAAGGGTCTCAGCATTAAGAAGGTTGAGAACCACTGATTTATAGACTTCTTGCACATTTAGGAATGCTATAAAGGAAATTAATACAATGCTTTTTCTGTGTAATACTGTATTACAATATTGCAAACCCATTTCCCTCCCCTCTTTCTTTTGACTCTCTGTCACATTTGGTTAGTGGTGGTAGACTGCAGTTTGAAAATTTAGTGTGGCTCCAATAAGCCATTGTACCTTTCCATTAGTGTTTATTTTTATTGAGTTGACTTTTTTGTTAGTAATGGTTTAAGTCATTTGCATTCTTCCAAATTTTTCTCATTCATCCCCGGGAGCTTTTGTATTCTAATTGCCAGTAAGGTTCAAGGCCATTTAACTAGACTGCCCTCAAGTTGATTTCCCTTGATTCCTTCCAGTTCTCTGAGATGAACTTTTCTTTGCTGCTGGGTGATGCCCCCCCCACCCTGCCCCTCAGTTTGTTGAGTGAATATCTCCCAGTCATGAGCCGTGTGTTTGGTCCCATTCTACACAGGGTACCATTTCTTTCTTCTTTTTGATATAGTTTATAAACTACTCCTTTTCACAGCCCCTATCCCCATGTATCTGCAAACCTGTTATTATATTGTCTGTGCTCAGAATAAAAATATTATTATTTATATTATTCCCTTTCCTTCCAAATTACTGCCTTTTATCTTCATTTATCAACTTTACCAGTTTAAGCACTTTTCTCTGAACATTTTGCTGCTTGCCTGTTGAAACCTTGACACTTTTTCCTTTCTGTTTTTGTCTTCTAGGTGATTGCATGTGAACAGCAATTAGATACCACTTACGATGCTAGATGTGACACATGGTCCCTGGGTATCACGGCTATTGAGCTTGGTGATGGAGATCCTCCACTAGCTGAGCTGCATCCCATGAGAGCACTCTTCAAAATACCAAGGTCAGGTGACCAGCAGGTCCAAGATCTGCAGCCCCCTTTTTTTTCCTTTTTCTTGAGACTGACTTCTCATCATGGAAATACTCAGAAGTGTTCTGGAAAGTTTAAAGACAAAGTCCCATGTAACCTAAGTTGTCCTTATTCATTATGTAGCTGAAGCTGACCTGAATTTCAGATCTTCCTGCTTCATCTCCACTGGTGGGCTTACAAATGTGCACCACCATGCCCACCTTAAAGGTGTAGCCTTAGCTACCCTTGAATTAGCCATCTAGTCTTATTACCATCAATATTTACCTCCCTGCTTGTACCACTACAGCTAGCTAATTTCTCTGTTATTTTAAATACATGTTGATAAGTTGTAGATGTCTCAGAAAGCCAATATGAAAAAAAAAATCCATCTTAATTATAAGTGAGCTATTTTTAGAGACCTTAAGGATTTTTCCTGATTCCTTAATTCTAAGGAAAACATACACATGGCTTGTGTTGTCAGGGATCCAGGACAGTGGGACATGATAGTCAGTAATTATACACCCTATTAGTCAAAGGTTGTAATTTCAACATGTGAAGACATACCTGGAGTGGGGGGGAGCACTGAATGCTGTCGTCCTAAAGAAACAATGCCATCATGTTTTATTCATTCTCAAGTGGATCCCTTTGAAATATTTTATGTGTAATTACAAACATTAAAAGTTGTTTATTACTTTGGAATTTTCTGTGCAGTGGGTCTGTATTACAATATTTACATCACTCTTTATATTTCAACGTCCAGTGTTATCTCAGGTCTTATAAAACATGCTGCTTATTTGGCATGTAGGAGAAACAAGATTAGAGGAAAGAGGGAATCCTCTGTATACCAGCTTAAAAGCATTTCATTAAAATTTTGAAAACAAGAGAAATACATTTTTTTCTAACTTCTTTTGTCCTTCAATGTACAAGGTGAAACTATACATGCCCAAGTCACCTTCCTTGTGGTATAAACCACCGTGTTTAACCCCATGTTATCATCTTGATGATAAGGATACAAACACGGAGAATGGTGACCACTGATCTATTGTGCCTGGGTAAAAGTGTACTGAGTAAAGTGCACCGTGCTAATTATTTCCTACTATTTCTGCTTCTACTGTATCTTTAAATGGAACTCTGAGAATACTAGCTATAGAAACATGTTGAAAGGGAGATCCAAAAAGCCACAGTTCTGGGCACTATGAAATTGACAAACCTCGTAAAGCAATCCGATCCAATACAGCTCATAAAAGAAAATTTTCAGTGGACAAGAAACAAAATTATTGGCTGAAAAAAGTACTTTTTTAAATGTGCAAATCAGCAATCTGAGAATACTTCTCGGGACTGAAAGACACTTGGGCATGATCCGGTTAGATGCGTTAGCTGCACTTGGCATTAATGAGCCTGTACCGACTGTACATTAATTTCATTATAAGCTGTTTAAGGAGCAATGCAAGACTGAAGACAAAGTATTTCCATCCCCCTAATGAAAACAAAGAGCTGTTAGAATTAACATAAAGCGGCACTTCAGCAAATTTAGCCATCACGGTTGATCAATGTTGCTTGATTACAGAGTCACATCAGGCTCACTGTCAAGTGCTGGTCCTTTGTGAGCACAGATGCACCAAAAAGGAAAAGATTTGTTCAGCTTAAAAAACAAAAAGAATTAATAGCAAAATCTTTTAAGTGGCGTGCAGAGCTCTATAGCTAATGGTATGTTCCAGATCTTTGCTTTTGTCACATCCAAACACGTGCTTCCTGCCATATTTCTAGAAACAAAGGAACAGCTCCAGGAGGCATTCTGCCCTCCCTGCTGCAGCTTGCTACCTGTTCCAGGGTACCTCTGTGCACCGTGGCTGTTCCTCAGAGACTTCTGTAGGACTCAGAGAGGTCAGAAAGGAAACTCTTCCCCCACTGTTTAATAAATATTGACATTTCCTCCTAGGGATTTTAGTAAAAGCCAGATGATTCTTTAGTAGAAAATAATAATAATAATAACAGAGAAATTGGGTTATACATTAAATGCTTTCAGAGAAACTAGGAAGCTGTCATTTTATATAAAGAATGATGAATAGCTAATTATCTTTCTTGGAATTGGGAAAGGATGGCAATCTTTGATGGTACAGGCAGAACCTGGGACTGCAGTAATTCTCTGGTCTTGGGCTGCTTCTCATAGTTCACCATCTGATCAATGTACAATCTCCAACCTTGATTCTTGTTTTCCAGGAATCCACCCCCTAAACTAAGGCAGCCTGAGCTATGGTCAGCAGAGTTCAATGACTTCATTAGCAAGTGAGTAGCAATAGAGTCTGAAATAAAACTAAAGCAACGCCAGCCTGCTGTAGCTTTGAACGGTGTGGATGGAGGTTTTGACGGTCATCACAGGCATCTGAATCCTCCTCTTCTTATCTATTGAGCAGCTCCAGGAGTTTCCAGAAGTCTCCACCATTTCCTTAAAAAGAAAGGAAGGGAGGGAGAGAGGGAGAGAGGGAGGGAGGGAGGGAGGGAGGGAGGGAGAGAGAGAGAGAGAGAGAGAGAGAGAGAGAGAGAGAGAGAGAGAGAGAGAGAGAGAGAGAGAGAGAGTCTATTATCTGCTAACGGTTCAGTGAATTTACTCCCGCTTAAATAATGACCTCAGGGTCAAGTTCGTTCACCTCTCTGTAGCCATGCTTCCAAGGACTCTTTATCACCCAGGAACATGCTCAGCTGCCTTTGCAGCCTCGACCTCTGCATCTCCCACCTGCTCTATTACCCATGCAGTCCGTTATTTAACCCTTGATTGGTCTGCATTACTGGCTCTTAGGACAGCCAGGGGTATGTCAATGCAGCCAGTTCATTTGAAGATTACATTTATCAAAAGCTTATGCATTTCAGAGAAGAACTTCACTTGACAGCTGTTGAGCAGACGTGATTTGCCTCTACACAGTTAGAAGTGGGTCAGCCATTCATAAAATGAGGCCCGCTGAACTTTTTCACAATGTTTACTGTTTTTACCTTAAACAAAAAGATAAGGGATGACTCCTGGTTGTAATTGGGAGGGAAGGATGGTGATGGCTTGATGTGCTGACCCACTCTGCATGTGTAGTCAGGGCACATTGCTGTCACTGGGATCCTGCCAATATATCCATGTATTCTTCTGAAGATGGGAGACTTAAATGAAAGAGTTTGTGGGAAATCAATAGGGACTGATAATTTTTAAGTTTCCATGAGCGAGGTACCATAAGCATTTGCTATGCATGCCATCCCGTCATTCTTCAAGTCTCTGGAGAATATCACTGACGTGGCTGAGATGCCCCACAGTGACTATCTTGGGTGTCAAGAGCCTTTGATTCAGACACTCAGTGGGTCCTGGCTTAGCTGACTCATTCCCCAGTGTTCTCCTAAGACTCACTTCCCATCTTCCCCAGGCAATTCGTATTGCAGCCTGTGTGCTGTTCTTTCCGCTCCCACTGGTGACATTTCCAATGTTATTGATCTCTTCTGATGTCCTTCTGTCTAGCTGGACAATAGAGCACTGTCCCCTTCCTTGTCACTGTCACTCCCGTGTCTAGCAGAGACAGGTAGGCATTGGCTATTTGGCAAAGTTGAACTTGAATAAAATAATCCGTCACTATTCTTAGTGCAGATGCCAAAGTGCTGTAGATGTAGAAACGGCTTCATTCTGTTCAACCAAATGAAACCAAAGAGCACCTGTTCCGGTTTCTAGACAGCACCAGCCTCATTCCATAGCATATTTTAGCATCCCTAGGGAAGGCTTTGGCTAAACCCAATGAAATAAATTGTCAAGTTATCGTCCCCAGAGGATCAATGATTCAGATTACTGATGGCACTGACTGAGCCAGGGACTGGGTGGCAGCTGCTGCTCCTCCTCCCCTTTGCCATTGTCCTTCTCCTCCTTTTCTTCCTCTTCCTTCTCCCCCTTCCACTTCCTGCTCCCCCTTCCACTTTCTGAACCCCCTTCCACTTCCTGCTCCCCCTCTACTTCCTGCTTCTCCTTCCTCTTTTTCCTCACCCTTCTACTTCCTGCTCCTCCTTCCTCTTCCTCCTCCTTCTCCTCTTCCTCCTCCCCTTCCACTTCCTGCTCCCCCTTCTTCTTCTTCCTCTTCCTCCTCTTCCTTTCCTTCTTGTTTTGAGGCACTGGAGTTGAATTTAGGGCCTCACATGTCCTAAGAAAGCACTCCTCCTGTTCTTCTTCTTCTTGTTTTAATTTGAGACAGTGTCTAAGTTGCCCAGTCTAGCCTTAAACTCATTCTGTAGCCTGACTGAAGTTCTATGATTTTAGTCCTGTATTATCAGACCCAGCTTCTGTTTGTTTTTTCTTATTGATTTATTTTGATATCCCCAAATAACAGTCGGAGAAACTGTATCTCAGTGTCAAAGGGATTGTAGAGTATTTCAGCCATTCATTCAATGCTTTTAACCCTTGTGAGAAGTATGATTCCACTTTAATAATTCCACCTTGATAAGCACATGAAAATCACACTAACCTGAGATCTCTTCCACCAATCAATCAAGGGATTTTTGCCCCCCCAGTGACCACTGAGAATTGGTCAAATCTTTCTTACAAATATTTGAAGACAGCTGCCATAGCTGAAAAAACATCGCACGTTTATTCAAATGATACCATCCCAGACAAGTGTGTTCACTAACCTTATCCCTCCTCATGAATATAACATGGTTGATCCTGTCCACAGGTGTGTTATTCATTAAAATATCTGCCATACGACCTCATGAAATTCCTGCTGGCATGGAATCTTCGCCTTCTTAGCAGATTAACTTTCTATTGGGTTATCAGAAATATATTGATTAAAAGTTCTTAAAAGCATGGTGAAACTAAAGAGTTTGTGTTAATTTTATATAAACATTAAGGCTTCTAATCTTGAGTGACTTGGAAAGGAGACTTTGAAATGGAGACAGAATTTTATTATTATTATTATTATTATTATTATTATTATTATTATTATTCGCAGCATTGCTTGCTGGGAAATGAACGGAAGTACTGGGTGATTGAACTGTGGTATCACTGCAGTATGATCCCTTACAGATATGGGCACTGTTATAAACATGTATCGCATTGCCATTTCATATTTTTGAGATCTGCTTTGAATTGGCATTTGTGAGAAGCATCAAGTCTGAGTAGATTTTTTTAAAAGTCTGAATGATAATTTCAAAACTCTTAACTTATTTAATAATTACATATTCCTTTTTGCCAATGCAGATGCTTGACCAAAGATTATGAAAAGCGTCCAACAGTGTCAGATCTTTTGAAGCATAAATTCATTACTCAGATCGAGGGCAAAGATGTGATGCTACAAAAACAACTAATGGAATTCATTGATATTCATCAGTGCTTGGGAAGCACAGAGAAGGCCAGGTACCTAAACAACAGTATCTCAGGTTTCTAAAACAAAGTGACTCAAGATTCCATAAAGGTTTGCTATGCAGTAGTTGCTAAGGCAAAAGGAACTCATATGTTCTTTGTATGACTTGAATTTAATGGGATATTTGCATGGAGAGCAAATGTCACTTGCTAAGTCCAGGTCCCATGCCCCATAGTGTTGAAAATGCTTGTAACATTTTTAAAAATTATTTTATCAGCACAAAAAAATATAATTTATAATAGATAAATGGCACGAGTATATATGTTAGTATTGCTTTTCACTTATTTACTTTTTTTTTTGCAAAGTTTGGTATCTTAGATGGGAAGGGGAATGTTGGGAAATGGGATGGATATGGGAAGTTTCTGTCATAGGCCAACGCCTGACTTAACAAGTCACCCAAGCTTTGTTCAGCTGTTCTAAGGTACGAAGATACATGTGTGCATGACCACTTCTGAGAAGGAATCCCCAAACACTGGGGAACTGTAGCATGAATCTTAAAAGTTCTTATTAATAAAATCAAACCCGAGGCCAGTTATTGGGGTGAACACTGGAAGGTCAGAGAGACAGAATAAGCCACAGCTATCTCACCTCGCTGGATCCTCAGCTGGTCTTGTTTCCTCAGACTGGATGCCCCGAGCCCTCATCCAGAATGGGTCTCAGCTGAACTGCTGCTAGAAGCCTGAAAGCTTAACCAGGCCAAATGCTTCTCCAGGCCAAATGCCTCTCCAGGGCAAATGCCTCTAGTTTCTGGTCCTCACGCCTTATATACCTTTCTGCTTTCTACCACCATTCCCTGGGATTAAAGGCTTGCTTTCTGGGATTAAAGGCGTGGGTCACCATGCTTGGGTGTATCCTTGAACACATGGATTTCTGCCTCTGGAATGCTAGGATTAAAGGCGTATGCTACCACTGCCTATCCTCATGTTTAATATTGTGGCTGTTCTGTCTCTGACCCCAGATAAGTTTATTAAGGTACACAATATTTTGGGGAACACAATACCACCACAGGGAACAGTTTTCACAACTGTTATATTTGGCAGTGTTGAAATGAATATTTAATTGTGAAAAAGCTGAATTATAATATTTTTAAGTTTTGCTTCTGAATATAATGTTTAGAAATATTCAGTTACCTCAGCTAATAGACATAGTCATTCATGAGCAACATGTGTTCTTCAAAACATTTCAAGTCAGCTAAGAAGAAGAAGAAGTAACTTAGTGAACTATATGGGCATCTCATAAGAACTGAGATGAAGGCAAAGGGCTGGCTTAGGCATGTAGTAAAGGAATCAGGACACCCCATCATCTTCCTCAAGAACTGTCTACTACTGAAGCCCACTTACCTGGCCCCAGCATTGCCTGCAAAGGGGATTCCTGACTGCCTCCAACACTCACAAACTGACTCTGAGCTTGTCATCACTCTCCAAGGTTTGGCACCTCACATGACCATCTGATTATTTATGCCTTGGCCTTAGGCCTGAGCGCTAGTTGAAGTGTGTGGCAGAAATCACTTAGTACCACTTCACTTGTGTTCAGGGAGAGGCAGAGTCCTATCCCTGAGCCATTTCCGGAAATCCTCCTCATCTCAGAAAGATACTATGAGCATGGAAATGGTGGATGGATATCCGTTGTATATAATATGCATATATATAGTATAATAGTCTATGGAATATTTAATTAGGTTCCTAAAATACTTTACAAAACTTGAAGTTTTACCTAAAAATATTATTTAAGGTATGATTTACATTCCTTAGGAGATATAGCTCAGCATCTAGTTAAATGATAACAGTTTTGAATTAAAATGTCCTTTTGTGGTATTAATAATTAGCATATTATTTTAATTTTTTCATATTCATTTAATAATCAAAATCACTTCAGTATTTTACTGCGTATGATTTCACAGAAGCAACAGTACAAGGTTTTAGTTATTCAAACATAGTTGTTGCTTAGCCCCCAAATACCTGTCTTTGGGGCACTATGTTAATTATCCCTCTTGACCCATAGATTCAGTTGAAGGTAGAGAATAAGACAACTTTGAGACACATGTCAAAGGATTAACAAATGAAAGATAAACTGAAAACTTGTTCAACCATTTTGCTGCAGTGCCTGGTTGGAGCTTTCAAACTATTTATCAGGTGTGGGACTTTATGCAGTGTAAAGTGACACAAACAGGATTTTAATTTTACAAAACAGAACAATGAGCTAAGAAAGCAGGAAACCCAATAGGAAGTAATAAAAGGCCTATTTCAACAACACATAGCTGATGACTCCATTTTACTTTCCATTTCCTACGCAAGCTAATTGTTCTCTAGAGGCTTTGACAGGTATGGTAGGGACGAGTCACCTTATGGAAAATTTGCTGTCTTCTTAGCAGATCGGACTCTAAGATGATGTGCCAGTTCTTACAAGAGCATTCTGTTCAGTTCCCTTCTCCTTGTGAATGTCACCCAACCTGAACCTTTGCTACCCCATCCCAGGTTACTTCCTTGTCCCCTTTCTTCATATTGACACCACCCCTCATCTATTATGACAACCAGACCCCAAGATTATCTCAATAGACTCCTGTTCTCTTCTTCTATTTTCCATTTTCAGTCAAAAGCAAGATTCAGTCCTGGCAAAAGGTTTTTAACAGGAAGATCTGATAGGTGGAACCTTTTAGAATCTGCTTGGGGGCTTACTCTCTAGTAGATAAATAGGACCTGCATGTAAATAACCATTAAGCAAAGTAGCAATCTTCAGCTCCATAAAAGAGATCCAAATTATGTCTTGTGGAAGTCCAAAAGATGCAGATTTTTTTTTCTAGCAGGGACAAGAAAGCTTTGAGTAGGTACTTCAAGGGATAAACCAGCTTGGTCTTCTGAAAATAGAGTTGCCACAAAGTAAACATTCTATGACTTGATCAAAATTACGAGAGTATGATGTGCTCACAGGAAGTTATGTACTTATGCCCTTATGCTCTGAAATTGGATTTGAGAGCTGCAGAGACCAGACAACACTGAAATTTGGAGAGGTTGGACCTGCATCCTTCACAGCAGAAGGCAGTGACCTATCCCCGCTTACAAAGCTTGTGTGTACTTCTAGACAACAGTGTTTCCTTGATTCCAAATGTTAATATTGCCTACCCCAAAACAGACATTGCTGTAATTTCACAGGCATCTTTCTTGTTAACTATAAGGCATTTTGCTCCTTGTGTTTATTCCTGGTTTTATGTTATTGCAATTTTTGGAGGCAAGAGAGCTTAGTGCATCTAACATCTGTATTTAAGTGCCTTTGGCTGGGACTTGACCTCCTACCATCCCTGTGAACCATGGTAGATGCAACCCTTGCAGATGTCCAATTTTCATTACAGACACGGGTCACACAGCCTGGGTTCAGCTAGCAGGATGGCATCTCCATCCTCTAGTAAGATTCACAACAGTCAAGCTAGGGACCCAGATAGACATATTTCTCTTCACCCAGCTAGGGTGTGTCTTAATTCTATGGCTTTGAAAATGAGGTGAGAACTATGGGTATCTCATATTAGCAAAGATTTAAGAGAACACAGCCCAGAGTTGGCTTTTATTCAAATAGGAATCTGTCAACTCCATTGCTATGACTAGTAGCTAGTCTAGAACAATAATAGAAAAGAAAAAGCAGTTCACGGATGCAATTCTAGTATTAACAAAGGCTGATGGTGAATACTAAGTGTTGAAAGGATGATAAATTACCTTTGGGCCTGGTCCATAGTTAGCAAGTGTGATGAGCAGTTAGCAACTAGTGTTTGCGTGTTTGGGGATTAGAAATCTCTCAGTTTATGTATAAATATATGATATGGGTGTGGGTTCTCTTAAGTTGTTTGGAGTTAAGCAGCTGGATAAGTGTTCTCTTGGGGAGGTCTTATGAGTAGCTCTACTCCTAAGCAACACCAGATAAAGGAATTCAAGTAGGCAGGGAGAGAAAAATATCTGATATAAGCCTATGAACGCTGTAATTCCAAGAGTAAGTTGTGATGATTCCCCAAAACTGACTGAAGAACATTCACATCATCTGCTGTCTATGCTAAATCACTGCTGGAGGAAACTAAGTGAAGGGGACATAAGCTCACACAACAGATGCCACAATGCAGAGGCACTGGATCCAGATGACGCTTGGCCTTTACATCTGTCTAAATCCACAACACCTTTTGAATTTCCAAAGAACCATCATACAAGCCTAGGTTGTTATTGTGTGGTTCCCTCTTTGATATCTAGAGAAATTGAATCCTGCTCAAGTCATCACGTAAGCATGACCTCTCAGACTGATGTTTTTATGAATTTCTATATTCTTCGCCATTGCTGGCCAATCACACATGATGCGCAGTACTTTCTGTTTGCTGTTCAACTTCTATTGGTGTAAATATTAAGGCCACTCCACATAGTTAAAAGGAGATTTATTTAAAGGCGTAACTCACAAATGAAGGGATAGGTAGATGATGGGTTCTGGAAGAGACGCAGCGCAGTCCGGCGGTGTTCTCTGGAGAACTTTCCTCGGTCTCCCTCTCACGTCCAGGTCCAGGAAACAAGAGAGCGCGCATCCGGGTCTCAGCTCTTCAGGCCCTCCCTTGGCCCCGCCTTGTAGGCGTGATAGTTACGGAAAGCCTCAATGGGGGTTGGAACTTCCAGACCAAAGCTGGAGTGGCTACCCACTACAAACTTCTTTGACATACTTTGTATGGTTTATTCAGAATCATTATTTAATCCTAACTTCAATCTGTCTTTGACAAACTGTAATTAGGGTTTATGTTGCTTAGTAAGGCAGTCACTGGTCAAATAATTTATGTTCATGTATTCCCTATGACTTTTGAGAGAATTTTACTGAAGGCAAAGACTGTGCTGACAAAGTTAAAATGGGCATCATATTCATAGTGTATTTGAACCATTTGGGACAATGGTTCTCAACCTTCCTAATGCTGCTACCCTTTATATAGACCCCCATGTTGTGGTGACCTCCAACTATAGAATTATTTCATTGCCACTTCACAATTGTAATTTTGCTTCTGTTATGAATCATAATGTAACTATCAGGTATGCAGGATATCTGATATGTGACCCACAAAAGGGTCACGACCCACAAGTTGAGAACCACTGATTTGGGATGTCATCATTTTAGAAAGTTACCCACCGGTGTTAATTTGTCCACATGATGATCATCGTCACTTCTGTGATGTGGTTGGGACTATGCATGAGTTGAATCTAAATGAACCTGTGGTTTTTCTTCTTGGTTTTTTTTTTTCACTAAAGTTTAAATGGCTAAAATCATTTTGGTCCAGCTCTAGGCAATATCTATTTCTTGTCCTTTGCTATAAAGGATGGAGTTAATCCAGTTTTACTTCCTCATCTGAATCTCTGTATCATCACACTGTCCTTTGACATTGTCTCTGTTTAACAATCTTAAGCCTTCTGTGACCATAATTTCTAGTGATCATACATCATCTTGTGTTTGCTTTTAAAATACCCTGAATGATTGAGCATGCTGCTTAGTTTAGTCAGTTGAAAGATATTTAAGAGGACTATGTCGTCTCCTCAGACATTACAAATGTTTCTCTCCTATCTGCTTAGCGGCATGCTTTATTCTGGAGGTAGTGAATCTTCCCCCTGGTTTCCTAACTAGCTTTTTCTATGAGGAATTCTTAAGGCTTGAGGGAGCTTTATCAAGCTCCTCAATGTGGATTCTTCCTCATTAGCCTCACTTGCCTTGTGTGTTGCTGCTGGCTCCCTCTGGCTCCTGGAGCTAATCGATCATTTGTTCTTTTCCCCTTCTCTCTCTGGGGACTGAGTCCTCTTCAGTGCTACATCTCCATCCTTCTCTATCATGATTTTATTTTCATAATTACTTTTTAGGATGTAACTAGTTTGGTTTTTTATCTCTTTCTCCGTGTAATTTCTTTGTAAGATTTTATGGATTCTCTTTTTAAAGTTTTGCTTTTTAATGAGAGGTTGCATTAGAAATGTCCTTGAGAGATAGAGGACATTTTTATATGAACTTTAGTCATGATTCCGCCTGTGGTGCTTCTCTCTATCTGCCTGTGGTTTATATGTACCTTCTCTTCATCATTTTCTTTGTATTTTTTGTTAAAAGTATATATGGATATCTCTATTCCTGAGTGGCACTGTGAACAGGCATGTTGTAGTACAACTAAAATAAAATTTGAAACAAAACCACTGTGGGACTTGTGGAAGGGTGGTTATAGGCAGTTAAGTTCATCCTCATGAACACTCTTGAACCAAAGCTGTATTTTGGTTTTGCTCTCTTGTCTTTCCTTGATCCCTAACCTGGAAGATGACAGGGTAGCAGCCCACAGCTGTCCCATCCCAGGCAGCACCAGGCATGTTACACTCCCTGTGGCTGAATAAATAGAGACCTAAGACTCTTGTATAGCAAGTGTTCAATCCATTGAGTCATCTCCCCACAGAGAGGAGTGTTTCTTAAGGATAGTAGTCAAAGTTTAAAGGGGAATATTTTATCTTTGAGTAGAATTCAAGATGATGTTTCCCTCCTCTCTTTCTGCCAGCCATGGAAAACTTCATTGTTTTCTGTTCAGTTGCCCTGATCTCATTTGCTTCCTTGTTTATTTTCATAATCCTTGCAAAAAGAAGAGAGGGAGTGTGGGGAGGAGACAGAGGAGGAGAGGAAAAAGGAAAAAGAAGAGAAGGAGGGAAATAAATAAAAGATGAAAAGGGGGAAATAAAAGGTGCCACATTTAGCAAGTTTGGAAAAATTCTGAATCATTTTGAGGTCAGAGATACACAGAGATTCATATATATATACACATAGCCCAGCTGTGCTGTGTGTATACACAGCTGGATTTTATTTTGAGTGAAAAATCTTAAGTCAAATTCATAATATCTTATCAAAAAGAAAGAAAAGGAAATATGTAAATATCAAACTATGAAAATTCTAGTAATAGAAACACAGAAATTGGAATAGGTTATTATTACTTGTAGTTGATTCTTATATAAATTTGCAATACTGCATTCTGTTAAAATCATGTGATATATGTGTGTATGTATATAAAATGTGTGTGTGTGTGTGCGTGTGTGTGTGTGTGTGTATGTGTGTGTGTGTGTGTGTGTGTGTGTATGTGTGTGTGTATGCGCAGTCATCACTTAGCATTTACAGGGAATCAATTTGGGGGCTCTGCATAGGTGACAAAGTCCTTGGACACTCAAATCCCTTATGTAAATAATCTATGTACAACCTCCTATATATTTTAAATGAACTCTAGATTATAATACATACAAATGCTATTAAATGGTTGTTATACTGCATTCCTTAAGAAATGATTGCAAAAAAAATATTTATACAAGCTCTGAACAGATGTCATTTTTTCCAAATATTTTCAATCTGGATTGATTGAATTCATGAATTCAAAACCTGTGTCTATAAAGAGCCATATGTATGTGTGTGTTTCATATACATGATGTATTATATATAAAACAAATTTTATATATATATAAAACCTAGGCTGTCCAAAATGTAATGTTGGTGGTGTTCCCAAGCATGAATGATAATGTAATCCCTTGTATTTATTCCCATAGGGTGGAAGGTAGTTATGTATTCCATTGGAGGAGTGCTGAATTTAGCATGCCAAGTAAATACCAGTGTAGAGTTAATTGAGTAGGCAGTCTGGTATAAGCCATCTGTACTTTGAGGAAGGGATTCATGTTGCAGATGACTTTTGAGTCACTTGTTAAATGTTCTATGGCATGGCATTGAATGACCTTATGGCATGGGTGTCAACAATAAAACATGAAGGTGGTGTTCTTGGAGAAACCCAAATTTAGAGACAAATAGATGAACAAGAGCTGGGAAATGGGAGAGTGTGGCTCTTAGAGGAGGAACTGAGAGGAATGTGGTCTCTCACAAGCCATGAAATGGGCGTATTAAGAAGAGAAGACTCACCTTTGCCAAATAGTGACAGACATGGAGTTCTCTAATGATTTTGGCAAGCACCACCTCAGCAGAATGGAGAGAAATGAAGGAAAATAATGAGATAAAGATACAGGAATGTGAACTTGCTTAAAGGTAGAGCTGTGGAGGGATGAGGAGGAAGAGAGGCTGGGAAAAGGGGGATCAAGGGAGAGAGCTTTTACCAGTGAGAGGCGCTAGATGACTGGGTGCCCCTGGAAGGACTGGGCTAGTAATGCACAGGAGAGGAGATGGCCACAGCAGTGAATAGAGGAAGCAAACACACAGCTGAAGACTTGGCCTTTGCTTAAGGTAGAGCAAGTTCCTCCATTGGAACCAGGAGGTAAACAGTAACAACAAAAAAGATGAAATGATTTCTACTTGGTTGTAATTACTCAGTGAAGTATGAGCTACGATCCTTAGCCAGGGGTTCCAGTTTTCATGCTTTTATATGTAAGTTTCCAACCACATCCTCCCTTCCAGCCCAGCTACAAGTTAGATGAATATATATTTATCTCTACATACCCAGATGGAAATTCATCTGTGAGGAAGTTTTGGGTCTCTGTGAGTGGAGAGGGCAGTTCAAACTTTAGTAGAGACTGGGCAATTACACCATCAATTACTCTACTTGTCAGGTTGGGCAGGTGTTTTGCTCTTTTCCACCATGAATTCAAAATGACACACTTAAGACAAAGGAGCTAAGAAGCAGAGAAATGAAAAGCAGTCTTCCAGGGCACAGCACTGAGAGTCTGAATCCCCATTGGTACTAGCAGTTGTCTCTGTTACTGAAATGTAAAGATGGATAAGGAAACCAACACAAAAGCATTGATGAGATTTCTGTTTGACAAGGATTGCTCTTCTACCCCAGTGGCCCCCGGATCACCTTAGATGATACAAGTTGCTATTTACACGAGTATTTTTAACCAAAGTAAAAGCAAACAAAGCTGTTCCTTTACAGCCGTACAACTAAATAGTAAAGATGAAATTTTAACTTCAGGGCAGCAGGGGTTATTTCATTTTTCAGTGTGTAAAACTAAAATACGCAGAGAGCTATAATAACTACCCCCGAGGGTGTAGGTGACCTTTGACAACACGAAGGAATTATTTATAGTCTGGAGCTATGTCTCTCCAGTATTACAGAGTAAATGGAAGTATGGTCTGGTTCACAAGCTGTACTTGTCACAAGAGAACAGAAGTCTTACAGAAGGAGTTTGGCTCTGCTTCCTCTGAGTCTTAAAGAAAGCAAACATATAATAAAGTAGCAGGAATGTCAACCAGTTCTATAAAATGAAGACCAGAAAAAAGATATTAAACATATGAAATCACCCTGAAATACACATTTACATTTTGTTTGAGCATTTAAATTGTTCATAAAAAATAATTTTTAAAAAAAAATGAAAATAAGTTGTCTTCAGTACTACAATAATGAACATTTACTGTAAGTAAATATTCACCTGTTTGCCCAAGAAATGTATTTTGGGCACTCACCATATACAAGAATCTGCTCGGGGAGAATGTGGGATTATCAGTCATAACGCAAAACAACTCTGTTTGGTAAGGCTTAAGTGCCTGTGGGAAGCCTCAGACAATGTATATAATATATGAGTATGAGACATAGTGTACTAGGTAGTTATGCACACTAAATTAAGACCAGAAGAAAAAAATGACAGGAGGATTGAGAGTCCTAGAGATGGGGAGTGTGATTCCAGCCTGGACCTCTTCTCCTGGAGTGGTATATGATCTTGTAACTCTAGCTGGGCAGCAGAAAGTCACAGCAGGGCAGCTGATGCAAGAGTGGTCTGGGTGTTAGAGACACTGCCAGCATGGAGCCACTGGTCTAGAGAGTAGTGAGGAAGGAGATTGCTAAGACTGAAGATAGATAATTTTGAAAGAGAGCAAGGAGGGGTATATGGTAGGGCTTGGAGAGAGGGAAGGGAAGGGAGTAATGATGTAATTGTATCATAATCTCAATAACAAAAAAAATACTAGAAAATTACAGAAGGCAGGAGGAACAATGGAATAGGGTTGGAGTCAGATATAGAAACTTTTCTTTATGTGACATCTAAGAATACTGACTTGTGTTTCAAAAGACCATCCTCACTGTTTGCAGTAATTCAGACACACTGGTAAGGAAGAGGGTGTCTTACAAGTCAACCATATTCTCTTCCCCTTAAACTTATAAGCACAGAGTAACAGTTATCTCTGTTGTTTCTCTTGTCATTGTTCCCAATACATTCACAAACACAACTTCTTTCAGAGCTCACTCCACCCAACTTCCAGTTTAATATGTAAGAGAGCTCAGAGGTCATCACTCTACCCAACAGCTAGCAAGAAGGTGAACAGACGAAATCATCACCAATTCTTGAGTCTATCACAGAAGATTACAAGGTGAGCTGCCACTGGCAGACCTGAACTGATGAGCAGGCAGATGAGGAGAATTTCTTCTTACTAAGCAGGAACCCTTGAGTAGATGCCTTTTCTAGAAGTGGGCTGTGATAACAGGCAGTGTTTGATGAATTTGTGGAAACCCTATTCTGGTGAGTTGGAGAGTTTAAAAACAACAAGGATCCTAGTCCCAAGGAACTCCCACACTTCTGTTTCGCTTCTAGGAGATCAAGCAGGTTTTCAGAGTAAATACTAGAAAATATCAGAGGTATAGAATAAAATGGGTTCAAGAGAATGTATTTTACCAAAGTGCAGGCTAGCAAGCCTTGGGATCCTCAAGCTTTACCAACCTGGAGGAAGGGAAATAATCAAACGTCCTACCCTTCTCCAGTCATCCTGTCCAAGAACTGGAGGGGAGGTAAGAAGTAAGAAAATCATAAGCACTTAACAAGTTCCCAGGGCAGATGCGCTGGTTCATTCGGAGGCTCAGACTGAATCAACAATGAAGACTACTGAATGCTTCACTGATTCCCACACCCTCCCTCCATGTTAACAAAGGCCAGTGTAGAGGTGTGCTTTTGACCCAGTGCATCGAATCTGGTTATTAAGGGAAAAAATACCAGACCTAAGTAAAAGGGAAACACACATACAGGGACAAGGTTGGGAAAAACAGAACAAGTATAGCAAGACTTAGAGATGGTGGGCATATTGAGATCAAGAGCTCATAGCACTGAATGCCTAAAATAGGAATGAATATCTAAAATTCAGTCATCCAAACTTCTACTATAGGCAGCTACAAAGGTGAACTAATTTTAAAGTGTGCTGAAGAAAATACATAATTAAAAATTACTGTAGAAATCAGTGACATTGAAAACAGGTAATCAAAACAGGATATGGTTAAACCAAAAGCTGGCAATTCAAAATGATCAATAAAATTGTTAAGCCTCTATTCAGGATAACTAAGGGAAAAAAGGACAAAATTACTATTAGGGTTATCAGAAATGAAAGGAAAACCATTGCTACAGGTCCCCTGGACATTAACAGTACAAAAAAGAAATCTGAAGAACTTGGTTTCATCCTGGGGTGGCGGGGCGGGGGGGTAAGGTTGCTTTAATATATGCAGATCAACAAATGTAACACAAATAAATAGACATGAAACAAAAAAAATCACACAATCATCTCAACAGATGCAGAAAGGGGCCTTTGACATTGCTCAACATCACTTTATGATAAAAATTCAGAGGAACATAGGAAAATAAGGACCATACCTCAGTGTAAGAAGGATGTGTGTAACAGACCTACAGCCAACATTATACTAAGTGGGGAAAAGTGAAACGTGTTTCTTCTAAATCCGGGAACATGACAATTGTGCCCAGTGTCATCATTGCTCTTGTTCAATATAGTGTTCAAAGTCTTAACTAGAACTGTAAGACAAGAGTGAGAAAATTAGAATAAAAGGAATCCAAATAGAAGTTGCACTATACAAAATCAACACGTCCAAATCAGTAGCTTTTCTCCATATCAATAGTGAACTTGGCAAGAGAGAAATCAGGAGTAAATTCCCAGTCATAATAGTTTCAAAATATAAAAATAAAATACCTAGGCCTAAACCTAACCAAGGAGGGAAAAGACCTCCCCCGCAAGCTTATGAATTTTCTAAAAAGAGCATAGGGAATCTTCTCAAGAATTTACAATAGGAGTTACATGAAATTAGAAGCTTCTGCATAGAAAACAAAACAAAAACAATAAACATCAGCAGAGTGGAGAGATAACCTACCAAATCTGAGAAAAGTTTTGCCAACTGTCCACAAGACAGGAAATTAGTGAACAGACTCTAAAGAGTTAAAAATTAAACACTGAAACCCAAATCCGCCAATCAATGAATGAGCAAATAAATTGAATAGATGATTCAAAAAAAAGAAGAAGCTATAAAAATGGCAAAAAAAAAACTTCAAAACATGTTCAACAACTGCATTGAATCTCCTCTCCTCCTTGTCAGAATGGCCAGCCCTGAGCATAGGAAGACCCGCAAACGCTGCACAGGTGAAGTAAAGAGAAGGAACTTGTTGACACAGCTGGTGGGAATGTGTGATAAATGGTGAAGTCACAGTGGAACTCACCATGGAAGTTCCTCACAAGAATAGAGCATGAAACACACAGCCCAGCTCTACCACTGAGTCCCTGCTCAAAGGACACCACATTAGTGTAAAACAGAGATGCTCACCCAGGGCATGGTGCCATACCATTCACAATATCTAAGAACTGGAACCAGCCTATATGCCCACCAGCAGATGAGTACGTAAACAACAGGTGGTAGATACGTACAATAGAGTTTTATTTAGCTGAAAAGAAAAATAAAGTCCTGACAGTGGAAGAAAAACGAATGCATCCGGATATCATTGTATTAAACAAAATAAGATAGACTGAGAAAGACAAATGGCATGTTTTCTCTCTTATATAGAACCTGGATTTGAATTACACACACGATCATGGGGGGAGGAGGGCAGGTGTATGGAGGGAGAGAGAGAAATTTGACAACCTGAATAAAAAGGACAAATTCTTTGAAAAATGCAATCTGTCAAAGCTCAAAGAAGGAATATTTGAATTTGAATGTATCTGTGTCTATTAGACAAATTAAAATAATAACTGATAACATTCCAAAATTGAAAGCAGCAGGCCTATATAGTTTAGACTTAATTCTACCAAGTATTTAAGGAAGAAAACTTATTGTTTTTAATTATTTTAAAGTATTTTCTATACTTTCAAAGAAGACAGAGGCATAGAGAATATTTTACAGCTAACCTCACAAGGCTGCATTAGTGCCTTAAGACTGAAACTAGACAAAGACACAAGAAAACTACTAATCAATATATCTTATAAATATAGAAACAAAAATCACAAAATTTTAGCAGATAAAGAGTGTATAAAATAATCATTGTCCTGTAAATAAATAGATAGCTAGAAAATGAGGTATTATTTCTTGCTCTAAAACAATCAGCTACTAAGTCATAAAAGACATGAATAAAACTTAAACGCATTTACTGAATGAAGCCAAACTGGAAAGTGTTATATTTTTATATTATTTCATTTTGATGGTAATAAAAATACTGGTAACAGTCAGCACTAGCATACAGGGAAAGAGAAACATTTGGAGCTATTAACTCTGTAAGACATCATAATTGTGGATACATGCTGTCATATATTTGGCAAAGTCTATAGAATGTCCTAGAACCTGTTACTTACCCTCCTGTGAAGTGTGTGCTTTAGTGATGATTTACCAGTGTGGGCTCACTGATTGCAAGGAATATACCACTGTGGTGTGGAGCTGTGTTAACAGTGATGAGCATGTGCCCTCATTGGGGCAAAGGGTGGTTAGGGAACCTCTGTACCTTCCTTCCAATTTTGCTATGGATTGCTTTAAAGAACACAGAGTATCAATAAAAAAAAAATAGTAACAAACGCTCTTGAATCACATCTGTTTGGAGTAGGCTCACACTCCTTCTAGGACCCTGGCTAATGCTAGCAGTCAATCCATGGCTTCCCTCCTACCTCAGGCCACTGATTCCTAGTCACAGAGCCTACAGGCAGGTTCACAGTGTGTCACCACTGGACCATGAAACTACCCTAGTTACTCTGCTCGGTCACAGATGCCTTCTAACTTACTTTCAGTGCGTTTGTCTGAAATAGCATCTACCTTTTGTACTTTCAAGGTCTATTGATTGCCCCCTTTTTTTCTTCTTTTTTATTTAAGAAAATTTTCTACTCATTCTACACATCAACTGCAGATTTCCCTCCCACCCCTCCTCCCACTTCCCCCAAAGTTCCCCCCAAACCCACTCTCCATCCCCTCCTCCAAAAGGGTAATGGCTCCCATGGTGAGTCAGCAAATCCTGGTACATTCAGTTGAGGCAGGACCAAGCTCCTTCCCCCTGCATCAAGGCTGAGCAAGGTGTCCCACCATAGGTAATGGGCTCCAGAAAGCCAGCTCATGCACCATGGGTAGATCCTCATCCCACTGCCAGGGGACCCTCAAGCAGACCAAGCTATACAACTGTCTCCCATATGCAGAGAGCTATAGTAGTAAAAAGAGCTTGGTATTGGCATAAAAACTGACACGTGGACCAATGGAATCAAGTTTAAATCCCTGACATTAATTTACACACCTATGAACACCTGAATTTTGACAAAGAAGCCAAAACTGTACAATTGAAAAAAAAAAAAGCATCTTCAACAAATGGTGCTGGCATAACAGAATGTCAACATGTAGAAGATTGCAAATAGATCCATGTCTATCACCATGCACAAAACTCAAGACCAAATGGATCGAACACCTGAACATAAATCCAGTTACACTGAACCTGATAGAAGAGAAAGTAGGAAGTAGCCTTGAACATATTGGCACAGGAGACCACTTCCTAAATATAACACCAGTAGCACAGGCACTGAGAGCAACAATTAATAAATGGGACCTCCTGAAACTGAGAAGCTTCTGTAAGGCAAAGGACACAGTAAATAAGACAAAACAACAACCTACAGAATGGGAAAAGATCTTCACAAACCTCACATCTGACAGAGGGCTGATCTCCAAATTATATAAAGAACTCAAAAACTAGACATCAACCCCCCCTTTTTTTTTTTTTGTTTGTTTGTTTGTTTGAGACAGGGTTTCTCTATGTAATTTTGGTGCCTGTCCTGGATCTCTCTCTGTAGACCAGGCTGGCCTCGAACTCACAGAGATCTGCCTGACTCTGCCTCCTGAGTGCTAGGATTAAAGGTATGTGCCACCACCACCCAAAAGGCCCCTATCTTTACTAGAAATGGACAAGCAGTCCTCTAGAATTCTAACTATCCATCACAGCATACAAATGCATTTTCACCTGATTCCTCACCTGTTCCCATTTCTCTCACCTCCTGGGGGAAAGTCCCATGTTGCACGAACTTCTAAAGGTCTTATAATAAAAACCCGGAGCCAAATATTGGGGTAAATGCTGAAAGATCAGAGAGACAAAGGAACAAGCCACTAGAGACACTTCTCATCACTACTGAATCCTCAGGCCGAATGGAAGGCGAGATCCTATCTCCACGAATCCTCTGATTGAAAGCCTCTGAGTCCTCAGCTGAAAAGTTTCTAGTTCCTGTCTCCTCACACCTTATATACCTTTCTCCACCCAGCTATTTCACTTCCTTCCTAGTGCTAAGAATAATGGCATGTGTGCTTCCCAAATACTGGTAGCAAAGGCATGAGATCTCGAGTGTTGGAATTAAAGGTGTGTGACTCCCAAGTACTGGGATTAAAGGTGTGTGCCACCACTGCCTGGCTCTGTTTTCTTTCCTAGACTGAATCAAATCTCATGTAGTCCAAGGTAGCTTTGAACTCACAGAGATCCAGACAGATCTCTGCCTTCTGAGTGCTAGGATTAAAGGTGTGTGCTACCACTGCCTGGACTCTATGTTTAGTCTAGTGACTGGCTCTGTCCTGTGATCCTCAGGCAAAGTTTATTTGATACACAATATATCACCACAGTCCCAATTTTCCTGTCTGTGATTGAGCTCCCAACTTGTTTCTTGGTTCTTCCGTGGGGCTTCCTGTGGCACATCATCAGGATTCTCCTCTCTGCTGGACCCATATTGTTTTCAGTTTGTGAAATCTTGTATGTCCTAAGTTGTTTCTTCTAAGATGTATTCCAATTACACCTTACTGTCATCTTCTCCAATGGAAATTTAAATTGCAGAACTCTTCTTCATTTATATTGTATTAATCTCTTGAAAGTAAGATGATCTAGTTATCCTGTGACTGCATTTCACTGTTCTGTTTTTTCTGGATCCTTTAACTCTATTGTTTCCTCTCTTTGAAATACTTTTCTCTTTAGTTTTCGTGACGTCTGACTCTTTCCTGTCTTCACCATCATCACACTAAGTCAACAGTACCATCCTCACAGTGGATACAGAGAAGATAGAGATTTGAGAAATGTTAAGGGGTTAAAGTGATGTCATTTGGTGATGTAATTGGTATGGGTGAGAGATGGAGATTCCTGGTGTGTACAGTTAGATGGATGGTCAATGAGGTAGGAAACACTGGATGAGTTTCAGACTTCTTAAGGAGAACCATGATTTGTTTCTGGATACTTTGGATTTAACCACTCTTGAGACACCTGTATTTATCACAGTCATGCCCTTCTTTGACCTAGTTTCCTGGAATTCCAATCAAACACTCTAGCCCTCCACCTTCTGTGTGTAACAGATCACCATTGTACCCCAGATCACCACTGGGGTACATGCTCTACACATGCTGTTCTTTCAGAACTGTCAGCCACCATTCACCCACACACCTACAAACACTCCTGCACAGGTTGCTGGAATCCTATTCCAACTTAAATCTAGATATGAAATCTTAGTACCCTACTCAGTTCACCAGAATGGATTCAATCATCCTCTCCTTGTCATTTCTATAACAATTATATTGTTTCTGTTTTGACACTTGCTATATGTCTTGTGTGGTTTTTAAATATTTGGGTTTATATAGTTCATACAATTGAACTTGACTGAGTAGAACAGCACTTAGTTCAATGCCTTTAACATAATGAGGTATCAATAAATATGGATTGGGTTAAACTACATACACACTTGGATTTGTGTTCAAACAACATAGATAGGGGGAGGTTCAAAAGAAAGTGATGCTGAAAATCTGTAGATCACTTTTTATGTAGATTTGAAATAGCATAATTTTCATATAGTTCTGCTATATATCACTTGGCATGTAGCCAAATCTGACAGATCAGTGTATACAAATTTTTAAAATGATTTGATGCTAGAGACATGAAGTTGGCCAGAACTATAAATAGTCATGGTTGAGGAGATACTCAACAATGCAAGAAAGTTGAAACATTTTGGATAGTCTTGTGAAAAACTAGGTCTTCATTTTTAAAATACTCATTATTATACTTTATCATTTAGAGGATGTTTGCCTACTTAAACACCGGGACATTTAGTTTATTTCAGCAAGCATATTATCATGTTAAAGGTAATGATGAAAGCCACCAGTAATCTTCCACATCTTTGAATCCACAGATGGGAATGTGCATGAAACTAAGTTTTCACACTCTGGTAGAAATTATGAGCATATATCCACTTAACTGAATGTGAGAACTTCACTTGGGTATTCTGTCAAGTTTTCTAATGATTCCACAGGGCGGGTGTATCTAGGTCTACCTGTGAAGGATAAGTGGAATTTTCCCACACATTGATGGGAAACAGTTCTAGGTAGGGAAAACGGAGAGGGTGTAGTCCAGTCTTTAAAATGCCTAGCCTGTTGGAGGATGCTCTACCTAGAGATGCGCAGTGACACTAAAAGTGTTACAATGTTGTGAAGGCCAGGAGTTCCATGCCAGGAAATTTTTAAGTTTTTCTATAGACAATTAGGCACCACCTGGGATTATTAAGCATCATAGTAACCACATTTTGCCTACATTTTTTGACAGCCAGTACCAAAAGTATCACAGAAAATGACTTCGCAGAAAGGCAGGCTGGGCCTCAGCCAGCTCAATATCGACCTCTCTGCTCTTCACCAGCTGCTCCTTGTCATTCTCCAGCAACAGTTTTTATGCTAAATGAACTCATAATAATGGATGAAAAGTCTAGAGTCTGTCCTCAGCCAAATGGAGAATTGGATTTCTTTTTCCATTTTTTAAAAGAATATAGCAAAACAAATTAATCTTTTCAGATAATAGGGGAATGTATCAGTTGATACTTTCTGGATTCAGCAAATGTGGGGGGAAAACTATGCACAAATCCTGCTAGAGGAGTCAGGAAGTATCCTGCATAATTTCTTTCCTGTTGAGCAAGCCTTACATCCAATTAGGTAACTGTTGGTTACCACAGAGATGTAAGTGCCACTATTGTACCCTCAGGTACATCTTGACCTGCTGGCCATTGTTGAGGATGATGGGCATTACACCTGGATAGAACTACTGATTGCTTTCCTTCCTTAGCAGCTTGCATAGAACTTTTGTAGATCCTTCTGGATCTACAAAAATGCCATTGAGTTTGTTTTGTAATGGCTATCTACTGCTTGGCATAGGACTTACCATTAAGTGTCATTAATATACTCAATGACACTCCATTGGAGAAAATTAATTTTTCCTTTGCTGGAAGGTGACAATTTCAGATAGCTTCTTTGTTAGGAGTGAGAACCTTAGGGCCAAAACTGAAATCAGTTTTCTACATACTCATTTAATATTTCAAAATTTGTAATATGTATTTCAATTAAATTGAAAATGACTTCTTCCACCTGTGGCCTAACAATATGTCAGAAAAAATCAGACATCATGTGAATTCAGGTGTTCCAAACTGATCACCCTGTGATAGTTTCAGTCACATATAAGAATGTCAATGATACCACATCTTTTTTAACAAGTTTACATCCTTTCTTTCCCATTTCAAATGACTCAAGAAGGGTTCATGGAATGATGACCCTTTGATAATTTGTGAGGCACTGTAAGTTTAATATGTGTGCTTTCCTAATGCAGAAGAGGAAACTAAAGATAAATTATGTGTTTTCTAGTAAACTTTCACTCAGTCAATAAACAGCACAGAAGAGTCTTTCAGTCCCATGTGTATGTAAAACTTACTTCCTCACTGATCAGCAATAAGTTCCTAAATCAGAAATATGTTTTCTTCACAGACATGAACGTATTCATACCAAGAAAGGAAACTTAAATAGATCTCTCATTTCCAGTCTGAAGGATGTAGATGACTTAGCAACCCTAGATGTTTTGGATGAGGTAAGAATTGAGCTAGATTAAATTTAAGCATTCTAATTTTTTTACAAAATTTAGAATTATGTATTGTATTTTATATGTATGAGTGTTTGCCTACTGTATGTCTGTGCACTGTGTGCATGCCTGGTGCACAGACATGAACAGAGGAAGACAGAAGAGGGCATCAGTTCCTCTGGAACTGGAGTTATGGGTGGTTCTGGGTTGTCATGTGGTTACTGGGAATTGAACCTGGGTCTACTGTAACAACAAGTGCTCTAAATTTCAGAGCCATCTCTCCATTCCTTCTAGATTTTTTTTAAAGAACTGCTGTGTACAAAAGATTCTTTAAATACCATCTGTAATATTATATATGTTCTCTCCCCCTCCGCACCATGTGTGTGTGTGTGGGTGTGTGTACATGCACATGTCTGTGTGTGTATGTTTTTCTCTCTGTGTATGTGTCTCTCTTTGTACTTTTTGAGGCAGAGTCTTCCTATGTAACCCTGGATGCCTTGGAACTTGCCATGTAGTTCAAGCTGCCCTCAAACTTGCATCAATCCCTCTGCACCCACCCACCCCCGCCATGTGCTTGAGATTAGAGGCATAAGATACCATGTCTGGCTCATGTCCTATCCACAAAAAAAAAAAAACACAGAAGAATGGCATTCAAGAAGGATCAGACTAAGAGGCCTTCATTACTGGCAGTCAAGAACAGAGTCACGCCAAAGACTCTTGACCTAGAGAGAAGCAGGGCAGGGTTTATAAAGCCCCAGACCAAATGACATCATACCAGAGGTGGCCAGGTAATAGAAGTTTCAAAAGCTGCTGTTAACAAAGGTTTCAAAAGTTCAGTTGATTAAAGCAATGGACTCTCTGAACCTGCAGGTGCTGCTTGACTAGAATGTTCTGTTCAGCAGGATGTGGTTAGCTGTGCTGGGGAGAGGATGGGTGAAGGACACAAAATGGAGGGAACTAAAGCAAAATAGGATTACCTTGATCCGTTTAGTTCATACTTTGTCTCTTCTTATCTCTTCTGTCTTTAAAAGGTCACATTTCCACCTTTCTGGCCCGTTACGATTTTTTAAATGCTCAAATGACAAAGAAGTGAGGTCTTTCAAAAGTGAGTTCTTGGGTCACAAATGTTTCTTCTCATTCATTTCTGGGAGTCTCAAAGGTATGGTTTCCTTATATGACAGTTGCCTCTACACTCTTCTTCCTCTGCTGGCTCTCAGTGGCAGGACACAGAAGCCCTGAGATGCCAGAGCGAGGCTGTTACCCATGCTTCTCCTCACACATCACAAAGATTGTGCTCACACTAAGGACTTTCGTTCTGCTTGAAACTCCTTGTTCTTGTTGCCTCAGAAGCATTTCAAACATTCCTTGTGAAGGTCCAAGCCAGTAAACCACCTGCTCAGCCTGTCTCCCCATCCCTCTGTATTCCAGGTAAATCTTGTCATTAAAGAAAAAAATGGCTCCATTGAGTAAGGGATAAGACCCCTGTCCTGTCTGGTCAACAACACTTTAGATTTTAATCCTTTTGATTAAAGCCTGAGCATTTTACTCAGAAATTCAGCAAACCCAGAGACATTCTGAACAGAAGCAATCTGCTGTAGTTTGCATCCAGAATGTCCCTTTGAGGTCCAGTGTTAAATGTTTGGTCACCACCCTGTGCCTCTACTGGGAGATAGTGGAAACTTTAAGAGATGGAGCCTGGTGAAAAGTCTTAGTCCTTGGCCCCAAACTCCTTCTCTCTGTGTGATATCAGTAACACATGTTTCCACCATGATGTATAGCTCCATCCAGAACCAAAAGCAAGGGATTGAATACCATCCCAAGCCTCCAAAATAATCCATTTCTCTTTATGAGTTATGTATCAAGCGTTTGTGGAGAGGTAATTGACACAGTCATTCAGTAAATTTAGGGTAAATTAACAACTTTCTCAAAGTAGCCCCTCAGGATCATTACAGATCTTGAAATCAAATAGCATTTGTAAGGCAGAAGTTGCCCTTGCCTTTCTGAATTCTTTCCTGTCAAGTCACCCAGACTGTGAATACTAGGCTTGTGAATTGTGAACATTTTACCAATCATGTTATTGGCCAGTGTATTAATATAGTACATTTGTTGTCTAGGTTTTATATTTTTGTCCTTTTTAGACTTCAGATCTTTTATTTTGTGTTGTGGACTACCCATGATGGTTGCAGCACTCTTAAAATCAATTCATATAGTCATGTGATCAACTGGAAAGGTTACTTTCTGAATTTTTTACTTCATATGCCCTAAGCAGAAGACACAGCACCATTACATCACCTCGAATTGTAATAAAATCATGCACACTCTCCTCTTTCCTTTCTAGATTCTACTTTATCTCGTCTACTACACTGACTTATTTCCTTGAAGGCTATATAATATATAATTTAACATAGTGTATGTAGATATAATATACAAGATATAACTGGCAACAGTATATCCTTTGTAAAGTGCACTTGAGACTGGCATTTCAAGTGGGCATGGCAGTACATACCCTTAATTCCAGCATTCCCAAGGCAGAGGCTGTAAGACCCCTGTGAGTTCCTAGCCAGACTTTCTGTATAGTGAGGCACAGTGAGGCCAGCCAGAGCTGCATAGTAAGACTGTATGTCAAAAAATACAAGATGTTTTAAAAACGATATTCCCCTTTATCTCTCAAAACCAAAGAAATCACCTTTCAAGTTTACAAGCATGATTTACAAGCAAGGTTTACAAGCATGACAGCATTTTGTTTGCTATTAGTATCTCTTTCTAATCTTTAGTCAAGATTCCAGATTTTTTTTATTAATTCCTGTTTAGTTTTTAAAGTGTAGTTAAACACGAATTATTCTCTTTTCTTCTCTTCTCCCTATCCCAGACTCTTCTTATTTATCTTTGACCACTTGGGGTCCTCTTGTCTCCCCATCCTATGTGCTAGGACTCAAAGCCTGTGCTGCCATACCTAACTGAAACTGACCTGAGAGAAATTGTTTTATTTTGCTGCAGAACACAGTATCTGAACACCTTGAGAAGTGTTATTCCAGAGATCAGATCTACATCTATGTGGGAGACATACTCATTGCGCTTAACCCTTTTCAGAGTCTGGGTCTTTATTCCACAAAGGTATGCATGTGGCTTGCATTCCCTTTGTATCAATAACTCTAGTAGTCAGATTCTTAATTTAAATGGATGCCAGTGAAAATATTACCCAGCACTTGGAGAAAACTGTTACATATTTATCACTCAAACATAGACATGGACGTAGGAAAAATATATGAAATCAATATAGGTACTGTTTACAGTCATTTTTTCCCAAAAATATATGAGATTATAAATTACATGCAGTTTTGCTAGTAATAACCTATCCCCAAATGATGTCTAAAAATGAGTATACTTAATGTCTGTTTGCAAATTGAGCATTGGAGAGTCAAAATATAGCTATACTATTTGTATGTAAGATACATATGGCTGTAAAATTTGTCATTGTAAGATTTTGAATTCCTTTTAACATGTTAATTGGTTCATTACTATCCTACAATGTATGCTTTATGAGTAAAAGTGTTTAATTATCAATTACTCAGCCACTAAAGCTTTAAATATGGAGTTAAACAAGACTATTTTTCATTTTTAATTAGACCTATTGTTCTTTAGCTATCTGTGTACTCTAGGACATTATTTAATATTGTGCCTAATAGCTCATTTAAATGCCAATCTAAAATGTACAGGATAATGATATGTTTACCAGCAATGGCCCGGGCTATTAAAAAGCAAGATTAGAGTTAGTCAAATTCTGCTATCAATTAATTGTACAATTTCACAAAAATCAAGTGAGATTATGCAGACTAAGTCAAGGTATGGGGAAAAGGTGTCAGATGTTAAACATTGCCATATCCAAGAAGTAGTCAAAAAATGACCTCTGATCCTATTCTTTGTAAAGTTTTTCATGTAAACAAATAATCACATTTTGAAGCCTTAAGCTCTACTTTGGAAATAACATGTAGAATCATTTAAATGCTACCACCCTATCATGCCATGTTATATCCCATGTATGGGCTGGCTCATATATAGATATAGATAGATGCAGATATGTATACACATCATATATATATATGAAAAGCATGTGTGGATAATGTTTTACTCAGATAAATTTTTTTTAAAACTTTTGCTTCCAAAAATAGAACTCTATATGTAAATAATCTGCACATTAAATAAAAACAGACACAAGACAAAAAAAACTCTGTAAGGTTTATTCACTTTAACTTTAGCTTTCTAAGTTGTATATTGGAGCAAAGAGAACTGCCAACCCACCTCACATTTTTGCGATGGCTGATTTGGGATACCAGTCTATGGTCACATATAACTCAGACCAGGTAAGGCAGGCTTCCCACATCCTTTACTTTGTTGAGAGCCACTGAGTTTCCTGAGGATGCAGTCCTCTCATGGAGTCCTTTCTTTCCTGTGCAGTGCATCGTTATTTCTGGAGAAAGTGGTGCTGGGAAGACAGAGAGCGCTCATCTTCTGGTTCAACACCTCACTGTGCTTGGAAAGGTAGAATTATTTTTTTCCAGTTCTAATAGAAGTATTTGTGTATTTCAAATAACTGGTTATCTTAGTATTCATTAACTCTTGTACTTGATAGTCCATGGAAATGATGAAACACAATTGTTATGAGTTTTAAAATACATCAAATGGGAGGGAGAGAGCTCAGTGGTTAAGAGCATTGACAGCTCTTCCAGAGGACCCAGGTTCAATTCCCAGCACCGGTATGGTAGATCACAACCTTCTGTAACTCCAGACTCAAGGAATCCAATGTCCTCACCTAGCCTCAAAGGTCACTGCACACACATGGTACATAGCCTTACATGCAGGCAAAACATCTGTATGCATTATATATATATATAAAATGCCTGTGCCCTCTTCTGGCACTCCTCCAATTATTTTCCTCACTCTTAGGTGCCAAGTCTTTATGTGTCATTTCCTATCTGTAGTCTCAGTGCACTAAGTGAATACTTCAGTAACAATGTTCAGTTACAGATTAAAGCTCAATCATGTCATGTATAAAGCACTAAAAAAAATAGGAACTGTGTAGATTTAGATAATATAAAATCTGAAGGAGATTAAAATGTTAAAAAAATAAGTAACAGGTGCACCATGCTTGTGGACATAACTAATAATTCCTGGAATGCTAAACCTCCACAAAACCATCTTCAGATTCAATGAGATTACAATAAAAATCATAGAAGTGGGGTGTTTTGCACAGCAAATTAATGTCATCATCATCATCATCATCATCATCATCATCATCATCATCGTTTGGCTTCTCCCCATTCACTTTGGCATGTCCATTGGCGTCATCCTTGTTCACCTCCCATTGGGGCAGTCATGCTGGTGAGACTCCATGGGTGTAGCTTCTGATGTTACTAGGAGACACAATGTCACAGGAAAGTCCCTAATCCTCTGGCTCTTTTAATCTTTCTGCCCCCTCTTCTCTAATGTTCCCTAAGCCTTAGGTGTGGGAGTGTTTGTAGATATGTCCACTGGGACTGGGCTCCACAGCAATTTGACTGGTTGTGGTTTTCTGTAATGGTCTCTATCTGCTGCAAATAGAATAGAGGTGTGAGTACCACACTTATCTGTGAGTGTAAGGACAAATGTTTTTATACGGTTGTTAGGGATCGTGCTGGTTTAGTAGCTTAGTGGTTGCAGATTCTTCTCCAATGATGATGTCTTCATTAGCACTGAGAAGTTAGCTAGGTTTACAATACCAGGCATGGTTTCTCTTTTGTTGAGCGGGTCTTAAGTCCGACTAGAAAGCTGTTGGTATGTATCCCACTTCTGTACCCTTAAGGTTATCATGCCATGCTGATCGTTAATGTGGTTTATAGGCATCATGGCTGGGTAGGACTGTTGGTTACCTCCTTCCTTTGGAGGCTTGCATTGTGCTTTCTGGTACCATGAGAGCTAGTCCTCAGGGAAGAGGCATTCAGGTCATTTCCAGTTCAGACGTCTCTGGACCCTGTTTCTCAAGTGCATGATGTCCTTAGCAATGGAGACTTACCTTCCACTTCTCAGGGGGAAACCAAGGGCAACAACAATAGGCTGTAATGTTTGGGAGTCTCTTGAACATCCCTGGCCAAAAACTCAAAAAAGAGCTTTTCATGTCTGGTATTGAGGTTTATGTTAGGTGATCTTTGGCTCTTGAAGGGAGCACCATCAACCTAGAAGAGAAAAGTTCATTAAAACTATTTATGTATAATTATGTGTATTATAGATTTTTTTAAGGTAAATAGTTAATAGTATGATCTCTTGCAGCTTTTCAGGCTTCCTTATTGTTATTTTATTCACCTCCTTCCTTCGTCTGTATTTACAACCTTCTCTCTCTAAAAAGGCCCCCTTTTTCCATTTTTCCTATCAGATAGCTGTATCCTGCTCTTCCCCCTTGCCCTCCTTCCACTTCCTCAGAAATAGTTTTTAATGAAAACTAGCATGCCGAGTCAAAAAAGTTGATATGACAAAGCAAAGGAACCATAACAACCAAACAGTTTTTAAAAAGAACGAAGTTGGAGCACTGTGTCCTTTGTTCTTTCTTACTACAAGGCTGCAGCAGTGAAGTGTGACTTTCAGGAATGGCGACAGAAAGACTCATGGAACAGACTGAGTCTACACATACTTATTTTGGTCAATAATAGGTAATTAATTTTCAACAAATAGTGTTGAGGAATTGCATGTGCCCCTGCAGACAAGTCAACCTTAGTCTGGACCTCACATGTTATAGAAAGTTAATTCAAAATAGATATTAAGTATAAATGGAAAACCACAAACTATAAAACAAAATAGGGAAGTTTAATTGTGATCTTAAATTAATGAAAGATGTCTTAGATACAACACAATGCACAATTCATAAAAGGAAGACTTTGATTCTACCAAAATTCAATTCCTATTCTCTGATGTTATTGTTAAAAATTAAAGTGAACACTGACATAAGCCTCATCCAAGAGAAAATGTTAGCAAATTACATAACTAATAAAGATATAGAAATATGAAAATGTCTTAAACTCAATATTAAGAAATTAAATGACAAGAAATGGAAAAAAATGGCCACCTCCAAAAGTGTCACATAGACAGCAACTAATGAAAAGTTGTTCAGTATCATTCCTCACCTGGAAAATGCAAATTAAGACTTTAGATACCTTAAAACGCCTATTAAACTGGCTAAAAACTGTTGTTAAGAATCTGAGAAGATGAAGTGTTGCCAAGGACCTGGAACAGCTGGGACTCTTATCTGTTGTTAGTATAAATGCAAAGTGGTGGCTGATATCAGCAGTAGGAAGACATCACAATCACTTTGGAAAATGGCTTTCATGCTTCTTAAACAGGGAAACTACATTTGACATGCAACCCAGTAATCCTACTGATACCTATAAGAAAATAAAAACACATGTACATACAACTATTTATAGTGACTTTATTAATAAGCTCAAAAATTAGATACGTTATAGGGTTGTGATTGCCCCTCAGTGGTAAAGTACTTGCATGTTTCTGTTAAATTCAGTGAACTTCCTCCATCATATCCTGCCACATGTGTTGGTATAGCATCTAAGTGATGCTTTCTTCTGACCTCTGCCCTCCATTCCCATGGCCCCTCAGGGTGGTGCTGTCACCAAGGGTCTCATGTCAGTCCCTTCCTGTCACCATGCCATTAGCTTCCTGCTACAATAAAGAACATTTTAAGGGATTTGGAGGACATTGAAATGAAATATAAAATGGAAAGGGGGACAGTGTGACTCAGCCTACTAAGATATAAGCATAGAAATTAGTTAACACAGGTGCTGTCTGCAAGGGCCCTGCTAATCTGTCTTGATTTCTGAGCCGATAGAGGTTTTCAGTACTGGGGTAGATGTGTGTGGATGCCTCTCTGTAGATGTGAGCAAATTTGTTAATTTAATCTTTACCTTGTTCTAGATCTTAACATGGGATTTGATTGATTGAGATATGTGTGTGTGTGTGTGTGTGTGTGTGTGTGTGTGTGTGTGTGTGTGTACTCAGAGCCAATTCTGCCCTTGTCTAGTCTTGTTTTTTTTTGCTTTTGTCCTTGGTAAAGATTTAATAGATGCAAAATAAGATACCTGGTGGATGGAATTTTCCTTTGCAGTCCTCTGGTCCTCACTTAGCAGGTCAAGGCTATTTAATATGGGTAGATGACGATACTCTCTTGCCTTGTCATAGGTAGAAGCAGCTCAAAAAAATATTTGACAGAGCCAATTTTGTCCCAGTGTCCAAGTTCTCTTCTCTTGCCCCTACTGCTTCTTCATACTTGAAAATCTTTGTACAGCTTCTCAGCCTCACTGTGACAGCCCCTTTCATCAACTCCGATCCAGCACCACCTGTGTTCTGAGTACTACTATTCTCCCTTAACTTGAAAGCATCCTCACCCTTAACTCAGCTGCTCTCAACACGGTTCTAAGCTTAACACTGAAGATAATCTCCTTTAGCTAATTTTCACCAAGATGAGAGTGACTTGTACCCCTGACCCTCTAAGGCAGTAGTTCTCAACCTGTGAGTCACAACCCCATTGGGGGCTGCATTTCAGATATCCTGTGTATCATATATTTACATTATGATTTGTAAGAGTAGCAAAATTACAGTTATGAAGTAGCAGCAAAATCGTTTTATGGTTGGGGGTCACCACAACATGAGGAACTATATTAAAGGGTTGCAGGATAGGAAAGTTGAGAACTGTTGCTCTAAGGGGCCAGGATGTGGACATGCTTTTCTAAGAGATGGTGTGAGATGAGTAGGTGGGCAACGAGGCAGGCTATGACCTAGCTAGCGATTCCATTCTTACCATCCACTGTGATGAGCTACTCTAACTGTTTATGACTTGTTCTCTCCACTTCTGAATTTACAAGATAGCTTTATTCTCTTACTTTCATGCTTAGAAGCATCTGTAGACACAAGGAACGTAGATTTGGTTTTGGAAAGGATTAGATGTAGTCCCAGGCGTGTATCTATGTTTAAAGTGAGAGGGTGCACGTTGTGCGAACTGCCTATAGGATGTGTTTTCAGGCCGTGTCATACACAGAACTGTATGTAAGAGAACAGAACATGTCTCTTCCCCTGTTCCTAAGAAAGTGAGTGAATGCATGTAGGAGAGGAGGTTATGGGTCCCATTGTAGCATCTGGCAGTGTACCAAAAATATGCTCGTCTGTGTTTTTGTCTTTATATAAAGTACTTATCAAAAAGAGGCATCTTATTAGAGACTAATTAATTTTATACTGCTTTTTATGTCTTGACATCTCTACTCTCTCTGTTACCCAGGCTAATAACAGGACCCTACAAGAGAAGATTTTACAAATGAACAATTTGGTTGAAGCCTTTGGCAACGCCTGCACTATTATAAATGACAATTCCAGCAGATTTGGAAAATACTTAGAAATGAAATTTACCTCTTCTGGAGCTGTTGTAGGGGCACAGATTTCTGAGTACCTTCTGGAGAAATCTCGTGTCATTCACCAAGCCATGTAAGTGCATGTCAGATATACCTTAGTTTCTGAGTAATATGTGCAAGAACAGTGTTAGACAGCTAAAGCCCTTTCTAAATCCTCAGTTTATTGATAACCTACTGTGTGTAAGGCACTTCTTATTGGAGGTAATCAGACCCTTCACCAGTGCTTTATTCTCATGTATATTAGCATCTGATAGAGGAACTAATAAATGACATAATAATTTTGCTACTACCAAGGAGGTACTAACATAGTGGAAAAGAGAAAGCATGAAAACCTTATGTCTCCAGGCAAAAATCAATGAGCAACTTAATTAAGAGTGGACTCTGCTTCTCTTTTAAATACAACTATTTTTCTTTTTCTAAATAAACATAGATAAATTTATTTTCTTCTTCCTGTGTTTACATAAGAAGGGCCAAATAAAATATTCAGGAATGTTCAGCTGTAGGGCTATTTTTATTACTAGTTGATTTTAAGTCATCAATATGACTCATGTTGTTTTGATATTTGATTGAGTGAGTTCCTTTTGGCAGTTTGTAACCAAATGACAAAATCTCTTCACTGTTTAATGACTTTAAATATCCTTGCTATTCTTACGAGGGAATTAGAGTTACCTGTTGGATTTGTACCCTGCTGGTTTTATTATCTTTTATTTATTCTTCTCTCATGCAACACATCCTGACTGCACTACCACTTCCCCTCCCTCCACTCCAAATGTAAAGTTAGAATCTTCCATGCTGATTTCATGTTCAACACGCCTTCATTCCAGTAACATGTCAGCTAAATTTATAGAAACATAAGCTCTTGTTAGTATATCTTTCATGATGCTAAGGATCAAATACAAGGCCTTGTGCATGCTAGGTGAGTTCTGTACAACCCAAACCTGATAAATATGATTTTACATGGTGGACTTGGGACAGGTGAGTTTACCCAGAGTATGGCATTTAAATTTTAAGACCCTCATAGGATCTTGACTCTGTAACTTACTGTATATGTGATTCAAGGCAGTTTACTTAACATCTCTGGATCCCATTTTTTCAACTTTAAGGTAGAAAAACATTCATACATCCCTCTCCATTAAGATAGTTCTTGTAGTAGAGGATTTAGCATAGTGAATGATACCCTAATAAAATGCTGTCAGTGCAGCCAAGGGCATCTATGAGTGCAGCCCATCACAAATCACAAACATACTCAAAACATTATGAGGTGTTTTACAGTTTCCATTTTATAACTTGATTGTATAATATGAACTTTGTAGATGACACTGTTGTGTCCCAATGTCAAAAAGTTGGGCATGCCTGAACACCAGTAAAAGTTATAATGGCCGTGTTGATGGTTGCAAAGACTAGAAACAACATCTAGTGAATTGAAGATATTTAATGAATGGCAAATAGCATTATTGATGTGTGCACAAGGCCCAGAATCATGTAGGCTCATATGTTTGCCACCTGGACATAGAGGGTCCCACAGTCTTACGCTTGTATATATACAACCACATCTTGGAACTCTTTATTCTCTCAAAGCAGTTTTAGCCTCTCCTTCAATTAGGTGAAGAACTATGTGAGAATAACCTGCTGATATTTCAGTGGGGCCCCCATGTTGCACAATGTCAAGGCACATCATTCCAGCATATTGTATGGAATTATGGGTCAGAACACCACTCATCCTAAATACCATGAGACTAATACCTTCTGGAATTACACACTGAAGCCCTGGGTTTGTAGCCATAAAAATAATCCCTCAATGATTAATTCAAATATTATGTGTTCAAAAAACAGCACAGTTAGGATAATATTTAAGGCATGCTGTGTATTCCATAAACTTTTTTGTCTCCCAAATGATCTAAGAAACTATTTTAGTTTTACTACATTACTTATAGGAAAAAGCACTTCAAGGGCCTCAATTTGCCGTTGGGTTGAACTACAACTCAGATAAAATTGGAGCACCAATTACTTTGTAATTTCTATAAAACAGCTTTTTCATTTTATGCGTATTTTTATGATCCTATTTGTCATTTTTTACTCTCTTAAGAATTTGCTTACAATTTTACACATGGATATAACATTATTTGATCAAAGCCTCCCATTATTCTCGCTTATCCCTTTCACTCTCACCAGTCTTTCTTCTTCCCAGTGCCCCTCCAGTGTTCATGTCTTGTGTGTGTATGTGTGAGACCCACTGTTATTTGGGTTGCCTGCTTAAGCATGAATGAGAGTCATTTGCTTAAGTGGGTGCAATGTTCTAGTGTCTGCACCACTGAGGAATATGATGGCCCCTCCCCCCTGCATCAGTGTTTATAGCATTAGGAGCCCTGTAGCAAGGCAGAAAGTATAGGCGGGATAAACAGACAAGGAGAATTCTGAAAAGAGGAAGACTGAGTCTGGAGTCACCAGCGAGTCACCCAAAGAGCAACATGTAATGGGATGCAGGTAAAGCCATGGAACACGTGACAACTTATAGATGAACAGAGATGGGCTGAGTTTAAGTGTAAGAGCTAGTCAGTGGTAGGCCTGAGCTAATGGCCGAGCAGTTTTAATTAATATAAGCCTCTGTGTGTTTACTGGGGGGACGTGAGTGGGAAAGATTTGTCCGGACCACGGGCCAGGTGGGACCCAAAAACATTTGTCTACAGGGGAGCTTCTTATGTGTGTTTGAGGGATTCAAATTTAAATTCTCATGCCCACACAGCAAGCACTCTTCCCCACTGAGCCACTTCCAACTCCATAGGTTTGGTTTTTTTAAATTATGAATTTCAGTAGACTATCAGTCATGATTATGAAAAAGAACAAGTTCAAAGGGTTTAACTAAAAACCCTATTTACAAAGATATAATATGTATCAAAGAATCAAGAATGAATGCTTAGCCTAGGCTGAATAGTTAGTCCAGATTAACAAGGGCAAGAAACCATTTGTACCCCAAGGCTTTTGGGGCCAGGGGAAAGAAAACATCACAGAGCCCGAGGACAGCCAGAGCTGAGAACGGGGGCTGCCTGTAGGCCTGTAGCCCCAGAGGACAGCATCCTCTACCTAGTAGACTGTGACTAGATAGATCCTTCACTTACCTCCTCTCTCCACAAGCCAGAGAACAAGGGACTCGGGTCCTGCAGTCTGCAGAGCTGAGCACTGGGTGTTGGGGGTCATAAACAAAGCAGAGAAGCCTGGAGAGCCAGTCTGAGAAGCAGGGAGGAACCAGAGCAGACATGTATCTTTTTTAACGAGCCGACCCTTTCTTTTAAGAGGATTGATTTTTTTTCCTTCCACTTCCTCTGCCTGGTTCTGCCCGCCTCAGTCTCTGACTGCTTTTATCTTTAGAGTGCCTTTGTCGTGATGGCAAACTAATAGCTGTGACTTAAGCCCTTTGTTAAATGTAGGTGATTTTAAGGCAAGATATTTAAAAGGAGGCTGCTTGAGAGAAAATGAGCACATTGGAGACAATGCTGGATAATTCTCATAAATATAAATTATAGCTCTATCTGCGAGTTTCCTTCTGTTGCGACTGGAGTTCAGCAAGCATTGATTGCATAACTCTCCCACATCAGCCCTTTACAAGACTCCCTAAGAGTCATAAACAAACTGGCAGGCATGTTCTCTTCTGTTATGGGCCAGTGGGGCACTGTGCTGAGCACATCACTGCCTTTGTGTCTCTTACTTGCTGTGTTGTCTCTTTCACACAAGAGGAAACAGACTGAGAGAACCAGCTAATCAATGCCAAAAGCTGAAGTTTGAACCTTGTTCTCTGGGTAGCCTCCAAGCCCCATATTAATTAATTAATTAATTAATTAGTTAGTTAGTTAATTAATTCACTCATCTATTTGACAAGTATTTACTGAATGTCTATGTGTGCTACATGCAGGAGACTTAAAGATAACTAAGATTTGGGGAGGGCGCATTAGTTCATGATTTCCTAAGAATTCCTTGTACCTTGACTCAAACCCATTGTCATTCAGTCTAGTCTCTTAGGAAAATGAGAGATGAGTTCAGCTGCTGAGAATGAGATGGTAAATCACAAGGAGAAAGATGGAAGAGACATGGTGCCTATGGGGAAGAAGTTCTAATCGAACAAAATAAAACTGAAAATACTGTTGCTGTATGTACGTGCTGTGGAGCTTTGAGTATGCAAAGCCTTATCATCAGCCTTCTGGCATCTTCAGCAAAGATTCAGAGGTGTCACGGATGAGTTAAACCACATTACTGAGGATTTTGCCACAGTTTAGAAGGTATTAGGAACTTTTGTTTCATGGTGAATCCTCACAGTTCAAGGCCACTGGACCCACATAAAATCACCCTGAGGGCATTCATTCATACAAGTGGCAGAGTAGAACTCCAAAAAAGTAGCTGAAGATCAGTAAAATCACAGTAGAAAAACAGTAGAACTGGGGTCAGAGAAACGCCATTTGTACTTCACTGAGACCCTGCATTTGTCCTGAGAGCACTGACCTGGGAACAGCATGTGTGCTATGTGACACTCAGTCTTGAAGGACATATTTGATGTGGTTTGGGGCACGACCCGAGACGAGTAGCCTTGGGAGCTAGGGTTTT